>APFE030917795.1:56579-67742 GCA_000404065.3 Pinus taeda
GTCCTTAGTAATTTTAACCACTGCATTCCTTCAGTGCAACCAACCTCTGCAGTAACAGCCTCCTCTGTTACATGATACCTCACCAAGCCCTCCACACTCGGTCTTTTGGCATCCTCTAGGTTGCTGCAAATCTTCTCACCTTCTGCTACCGCCATCTGCATAAACTCTCCAACTTTAACATAGTTGTACCTCTTTCCCCTTCTGTTCACATTCTTCTTTCTTTTCTCAGGAATCCTTCCCTGCTCAGGAAACTTTCCCTGCTCTGATACCAACTGATGATGCTGAGAATTTGGGGGTTGCCCAAAATCCCAAATTCTTTAAAAATCTTGATACTGGACCTGTGGGTTATGGGCCCACTCAATCTTTGGGAAGCCTTTTAATTAATTCACCGTTATAGTATGTCTTGCTCTCATTTGAACATTCATGCAACCACCACCGAGTGCCTGCAACACCATTTTTATTTACAGAACACAAGTTTTGACTCATTTATAAAACACATAGCGTATACAATTAACACAGAACATAAATACACTTTTATATATTTACGGAACAATTACAAAGTTAAGGCCTTTCAGCCTTAAAACGAACTCATGCTCGGCTACATCTTGCCCACTCACAATTTTCTTCACAAAATAAGATATCTATTACACTCCTATTGCATTACATTTATATAAGAAGTCTTATGAAGGACCGATCCTATCCTCTTCTGATTTTTCTCCACAAAAACTCTCCAAAAAGCGTGCATGGCTATTAATAATAGGAAGTCTATCTAGTCTTATCCATTCTCTCTTTAATTTTTTTTCTTTAACTGCTTTAAGGGAGATTTTCTCTGCTTTTTCCCCTTATTCAGCTCCGCTGGTCCGCGTCTTCATGCTCCACTTGGATTTTTCTTTAATTAAGAAAAGGGTGAGATGCACCTGCATCAATTGCATTACCGGTTTGATCTACAGGTAAAATTTCTACATGGTATCAGAGCTAGTTGATTCAGAAAAATTCTACATGGTATCAAAGCACAGTTAATCAAGCAAGGAACAATATACAAGCAAGAGAAAGAAAGTCGAAGTTTATTATTCAAGATATAGATATCTAGTTCTCATCACAATTCAGATTTCATCTAGATGGCCTTCACTGGGTTGAGGCTTGAGTATGCCCTTGATGGAAGCTAAAACTACATAGCTTGGAAGGATCGCATGGAGGCAGTATTGGAAGATAATGCCATTAAGGAATTTATTGATCAAGATGTCCCTAAGCCTACTGATGCTACTCAGGTTGCAGAATGGAAGAAAAACGTGGCTAGAGCTAGGAGAATCATCCTAGAGGGAGTTCGAGATCACATAGTCTCGAGCCTCCATGGGAAGGAGACTCCATTTGCAATGTGGAAAACATTGAAAGATTTATATCAGAATAGTAGTGATCAGAGGAAGCTGGCACTAAAGGACAAGCTTGGAAAGATCAAGTGTGAAAAGGGCGATACGATCACTACATTCCTGAACAAGCTCACCAACTGTAGAGATGAGCTTGCAAGCGTAGGGGTCACTACCGCTGATGATGATATGATGAGTCTAGCACTCCTTGGCCTTCCTAAGAGCTGGCATAGCTACCAAGACTCAGTGAATGGAAGGGACAAACTGCTAGATTGGGAATGATTGTGGTCAGATTTGATGCAAGAGGAGATCAGATGGAACACTAGAGATGGAGCTTCTTCATCAAAGAATGATGATGAAGAGAACTTGGATTTAGCATCTAAAGGTGAGAAAGGGAAAGGGGAGGTATCCCAATCCAAGTCTTCTCAAGGAGGGAAGAAGTTTGACAAGTCGAAGGTGAGATGCTTTCATTGTCATGAGTTGGGTCACTAAGCTACTAGTTGCCCAAAGAGGAAGAAGTCCAAGAAAGGTTCCTCCAAGGAATCTGATGGTGATGCTCTAGCTTCACAATTTGAGATGGATTTCTCACTTATTGCATGCATGGTTTCATCCAGCATGGGATGTGTTTGGTACTTGGACAATGGAGCTTCTTCCCACATGTTAGGGGACAAGACTATTTTCAGCACTTTGGAGGAGAAGGATCTCCAAATACAGATCAAGATGGCTGATGACATAAAGTACTGTGTCTCAGGTGAAGGTACGGTTGTGTTTCAGAGGGAGCATGGTTCTCCCCTCTCTCTTTCTAATGTTATGCATGTACTAGGGCTAAGAAAGAATCTTGTGTCCATTGCTTTGCTTGAGGATAAAGGCTATGATGTAGTCTTTAGTTTGGGAAAGGTTTTCCTAAGGCATATAGGCACTGGACAGACCAAACAGATAGGGATTCAAGTGAAGAATCTCTATAAGTTACAGGTAGAAGACTATGTTGCTTTGAGTTCCAAAGCATAGGTGATGCATGGCCAAGATATTAGCAAGTTATGGCATAGGAGACTAGGCCACTTGCATCATGGGGCCTTGAAGATCATGTAGCAAATTTCTACCGAATTACCCAAGTGCAAGCTGGAGCAAGTGAGCACATGCAAAGGTTGCACTTTGGGTAAGTATGAAAAATATTCTTTTCATGATCGGGATGGTAGAGTAGGAGCATTTCTGGAGCGAGTTCATTCAGATGTATGTAGGCCCTTCTCTATAGCCTCCATCGGAAAGCAAAGGTATTGTGTTATTTTTGTTGATGATTTTTCTCGTAGATGTTGGATCTAGTTCATGCAAAATAAGGATCAAACCTTCTTGAAGTTTTGTGAGTTGAAAGCTTTGGCAAAGAAAGAATCAAGGATGAAAGTAAAGGCCTTGTGAAGTGATAATGGTGGAGAGTATATTTCCCAGCAGTTTAAGGACTTATGTGCTTCAGAAGGAATTAAACGGGAACTCACGACACCTCATAACCCACAACAGAATGGGGTGGCTGAAAGGAAGAAGAGATCTATTGTGGGCACAGCTCGATCGATGTTGCATGACCAAGGCCTACCACTTCATCTATGGTTTAAGGCATGCAATACAGCAGTATATCTTCAGAACATAAGTCCTCATCGTATTTTGGGGATGAAGACAACTATGGAGGTTTTTTCGGGGAAGAGACCAGATGTGAGTCACTTCCGCATCTTTGGATCAGCAGTCTTCTGTCATGTGACCAATGATGCTCAGAATAAGCTAGACCCAACAACTAAGTTGGGAATACTTGTGGGGTACACAGATGCACCTTGCAACTATCATGTGTTTCTGCCTACCAGTCAGAGGACCGTAGTGCACAAGGATCTGAAGTTCAATGAGCAGCGAGCCATGCAAGTATCACTTGAGAGGGAGCTCAAGTTGCATGGTGATGATGAGGAACTATTAGTTCCTAAGGAGGAGGAGCCTCCTGATGATGCGGATCAGCCGCATGCAGAGATTCCAGTAGTGGAGATCACCATTGCTGGAGAGTCTTCCAGAGAGGGGCGGAAACGCTCACAGGAAGCTAACAAATGATGCAAGATGTGCGAGAGAATGTGGGGCAACCATCCTCTCAGTGCAAATAGATGAGATCTCCCAATAGATACACTTGCTACATGGCCCTGGTTGGGGAGTGTGAAGCAACCGAGCCTTCTTCTTTTGAGGAGGCAGTGCAGCAGCCAATTTGGGTGGATGCAATGGTAGAGTATGATTCTATCATGTGAAACAGTGTATGGCATGTTGTTTCTAGGCCGAGGACAAGTTAGTGGTTACTTCCCAATGGCTTTACAAGCTAAATCAGGCAGTTGATGGCAGTATTGAGAAACACAAGGCAAGGTTTGTTGCCCGTGGTTTCTCATAGGTTGAGGGGATTGACTATGATGAGACATTTGCTCTTGTTGCAAGGTACTCATCAATTAGATCGATTCTAGCACTATCAGCACAGATGGGTTGGCAGATCCATCAGATGGATGTGAAGACAACATTCCTCAATGGGGAGATTGAGGAAGAGGTATACATAGAGCAGCCAGAGGGATTTGAGACCTTCGATTGTGAGTCACATGTGTATCCACTCAAGCGAGCATTGTATGGGCTGAAGCAAGCACCTCGTGCTTGGTATACCAGGATCGACAATGATTTCACCAGGTTGGGCTTCACCAAGAGTGAAGTGGATGCGAACCTCTACCACATCATTGTAGATGGTAAGCTATTGATTATTCTATTTTATGTCGATGATCTAATTTTGACAGGTGATGATCAGTTGATCAAGTCTTGCAAGAAGGATCTTGCAAGAGAGTTCGAGATGAAGGGCCTGGGCCTCATGCACTACTTTCTAGGAATGGAGGTGTGGCAAAAAGATGGGGAAGAATTTGTGTCTCAAGTCAAGTATGCCAATGAGATACTCAGGTGCTTCCACATGGAGATGTGCAAGCCCATGGAGACTCCTCTAGTAGGTAACTGGAGGAAGGAGGATGCTACTTCAGGTGAGGTAGTAGCTGCTACTGTTTATAGGCAACTTGTGGGTTCACTCATGTATTTGGTGAACACACGACTGGATTTGTGCTTTGCAGTGAACCAGCTGAGTCAAGCTATGGTTCAGCCAACCAAGTTATTTTGGAAGGTGGCAAAGCATGTGCTGAGATATCTCAAAGGCACTACATAGTATGGATTATGGTATAGGTGGAGAAAGGGAGTGAAGCTCCAAGGCTTCACAGATGCAGATTGGGCAGGTAGTCCATCAGACAGGAAGAGCACTTCTGGAGGAATCTTCAACCTTGGGTCAGCTGCAATTTCTTGGTATAGTCAGAAACAGAGATCAATTGCACTTAGCACAACAGAGGCAGAGTACATGGCAGCTAGTCAGGCTGCATGTGAGGCCATCTAGATGTGGAAGAATCTAGTGGGATTGTTTGGTCAGATGATGGATCCTACAGTGATATATTGTGATAATCAGAGTTGCATTAAACTCTTTGAGAATCCAGTGTTTCATGATAGGTCCAAGCATATAGATATCCGCAATCATCATCTACGGGATTGTGTGGTCAAGAGGATCATGATGTTGCAGTACATTTCGACTGAGGAACAAGATGCAGATATTTTAACAAAGGCATTGTCAAAAGGCAAGTCTGAGTTCCATAGAGACAGGATCGAGGTTGTCGATAATCCCTTTCTTGTTGAGAGGGAGTGTTGAAAAGTGGGCAACAAGAAATGCTAAATTTAGAATGTGCTAAAGATAGAATGTCTAAAAACAGCATGTCTAAAAATAACAGTTTGGCCAGTGAGGTCATTGGCCACCTTGGGTGAGAGGTGAAACTGCTAAAAATGGAAAGTTCTAAAAATAGCATTTCTGGATCCCTTCCTATTTATAGCAATCCCTGGTCTATCTATCGGAAGTAAAATCGAATTTGGTCTTAACTACAGTTTAAAATATTAACTGATTAATCTCCATGAGTTAATTAGTTGGAAAAATTAAACTTGAAGTCATTGTGTGAACATGCAAATTAGATGTCCCACTGATTGAGGAATTTATCCTTTATTCTCTCCACTAATTGAGGAATTAAGTATGAGTTCCATAATGAGAGAATCAGATGACTTAGTTCTAACTAGTCAAGTCCAGTTAGATTATTTTAACAAGTTGTTAAAATAATAAAATATAGTTTGTTAATGCTTGCATGTGTGTGACAACTATTATTTTAGATAACTGAGGATTCCTCATGGATAAGTATTGCATGTTAGTTCTGTCAAAGACCAAGTTGAGATCAGATGAGGGACAACGTACTATCAAATGCTTGGATCTTCCCATGGAATATTCCTTACATGCAGGAGGAACTAGTGTCCTCAAGGATTGCATAGTTGGACCTATGGTTGATAGCAGGTATGATTGGGGCCAATTCACATATGTTTTTTAATTGGACCCAATCAAAATTGCGCAAGGAAATAGGGGATTGGTGGACTTGAGGCCTACATATTGAGGCATAGTGAGTCTATGATCATCATATTTTGATTGCAAAGAGTACAGGATAGCTCTTGAGCTGATATTTTTTGTAAACGGAAGAGGATTTCCACTTGATTGATAATATAGTGTTGGGGGTTTTATGTTGGTGCTTTCCCCAGTGATATATATGTGTTACGTGTGATTATTTTTCTTGATCAGTTATATGTGTTTATGGTTGATGTTGCTCATGAAATCAATTTTTCTTCCACTTAATGTTTTGTAGAAGTAGATCATGTGTTTTTCTTTAGTACATTGCATTACCAGTTTGATCTACAGGTGAAATTTCTACAGAAATCATATCAGCTCCCAATTATCAGTAATATCTTTATCAACACTAGTACTATAAACCCAATCAATGTGTTCCTAAATCTAAGAAATCATAGCTCCCTCTTTGCGACCGAGGTAGGTGAACTTATTCTTTTGTTCTACCATATAAACGACTTCTTCTTCCTCTTTTTAAATATTCATTCTTTTCCATGTTCTTCCAATTCTTCCATTTGCTAATCAAGCTTAGATACATCTTTTCTTGACCTGTAAGATTTATTAGAAGTATATGAAAGAACAAAAGGAAAAGTACAAAGATAAAATAACATTCGTAGTAATCAAGGAGATGTAGAGTAATCTTCTGAGGAAGGTCAACTCCCTCTTAATCTTGGACCTATTCACCAACCTTGTCTTTGCATTAGCATGATGTCATTATCTTCAAGGGTTAGATATACCTTTTACAATGGAAACGATTAGATAGGGTTTTGGTTTCTAGGGTTATTCTTAGTCCAAACTTTTATAGGGTTTACAAACCCTAGATGCCAAAGTCTTCAAGACCTTCTATTCAAAAATTGCAAATTCTACAAACATGCTAGAGATTTAGTTTCAAAACCCTAGAGATGTTATTTACATGCTTTCTTTCTATACATGAGAAAGTTTCATCCTTAGATCATAAAACCTAGTCTACATATGCAAGGAGATGCTAGCATGTCAATGGTCTCTACATAGGCCCTTTTATGATGCATTTCTATCTTACAAGTGATCAATAGATTATTATATTCACTACAAATGAATGAGATTTATATGTTCCTTTTCAAGATTACCTTATCTTTGCAAATATTTGATCCCTTGACCTTTTTCTTCAGTTGACATGTGTCATCTTCCTCCAACATAGGTGCTTCAAATCTTGCAGACTTCATAGTATTAGATAGGTTAGTTTTTCTTATGTGAATAGTCCTTATTTTATGTATAGGAGGAAGTCTTGATACTATAGTTTCTTCATTTTCTAATATCACAAATATATATTTTGTATGTCTTCAGATGTTTTCGCATACTTCTTCCACATAGTTTCGGTCCCTTCCACTATACCATAGATAAAGTGATCTTCCAATGAACAAAAGAAAAATGTCATCATGGATGCTTGTTCATGTAGCTTGCATTTCAACATATTTGTCTCCTTTTAACTTGCATCATTAGGGATAATAATATTTCTTGTATGGTTTCTATACTTATGAAATTTTCATATTGTTCTTGTCATACTTGTTACTTGCCTCAGAAATGAATTGTTAATTGCATAATTAATTGTCTCAGAGATATATATAATGTGCTTCTTCTTTTGCTTGAGTGAGCGTTCCTCCTAGTATTTATGTACTTCATTTAGATAGATGATTTTGATGAATCATTTTTGTATTACGTCTTATCTTCACAATTTAGGTTTTGAAATTTATTTTCTAGGTCTTGGTTTATATCAATTTAGGGATCGACCTATAAATCATTCTCATAGACCATTAAATGACTTTGACACCTTCGACCTCTTTATGAATTTTGAATTAGAATAAAGATACAAACCTCTTATAGTAACCTTAATTTATAACTTTCCACATAGTTATAGAACTTGGAGAAAGAGCATATGTTGCAGAGATATGTCACAAAGATTGTAACAAGTCACCATCAAGTTTTGGATTGCTTCAAAAATGCTACCATAGGTCACATAGTATCACCACAATAAGTTTGAATTTTACAGAAGATATAGTAGTTAAAATCCACATAAAAACATGTTTTCATGGTAACTTAGATGCCATAGAAGTATGATGTCTCAAAAATTCATATTCATATGCCACAAAACTTGTTGTCAAAAAGATTCAGATTGTTCATGGTAAGCTAGGGTCCCTCATAAAAACGTTTCCTTTCACC
Source organism: Pinus taeda (assembly GCA_000404065.3). Lineage (NCBI taxonomy): Eukaryota > Viridiplantae > Streptophyta > Pinopsida > Pinales > Pinaceae > Pinus > Pinus taeda. Next base: position 64,662 of record APFE030917795.1, read on the forward strand.
TTAGCTATGATATTGTGTTGAGAAACCAGTCAACCTTCCAGATATTTGAAACATCCATATGTAAGAAACATAGAAATATTATTTTTCCAAAGTTTCAAATCCAAAATTTTTAATCTTCATGTTAGTGTGCCACATCAACTCTTATGTATTATTGTTTGACATCAACATGCCACATAATCAATGACACATCAACGACTACATTATTACCACATCATGTGACATATCCACCATCATGTTTTATAGCCAAGTAACCTTCAGTTCCAGGTTTTTTCCCAACAGGTGCATTTTCAAGAAGTTCTAGACTTTCCGAATTTTGGATTTGGATTCTATTAGAGGATGTGAATAATCTCTACAACTAAAAGAAAGGGAATGTTTTGGATTTAAGATATTCTATATATCTAAATTATGTTAAGCGATGGGAAAATTCCTAGTAACTGATAGAAAAGGGTGAATATCCAAATTCTAGATGTCTTGGATATCTGGATTTTGTCATATATTGGGAAAACTCCCTATGTTTGATGGAAAAGTAATTACCATACTTTCAAAGGAACTGGATGTCTATATATATACGTACTTTAGTTTATCTGAGACATCAACTCATTACTAGAATCCATCATTTAGCTCCTTTCCACTAAGCTTATTGTCATAATATTCACCAACTCATGTGGCCAATGGTTGGGGCTAAATCCTCCAAACCCCAAATTTTCCAAAGTTTACAGCTCAATGGAAATTTTAGGCCTAAGTAACTAGTGTTGAAATCTTACAATTGGTCTGTAGTTGAGTGTGGTTGCCATCAATGCCAAAGGGGGGAATTTTTGGCATTATGGTGTGCATGGTTACAGCTGGTTGATGTTAGCATTGGTTCATGGTGGCAACTAGCTCGTGTTGGAATTGATGGCAACCCTTGTAGCCTAGCTGATGTTTGGATGCCATTCATTGTAGCATGGTTGTAGCTCGTTTTGTTGACATTGGGATGATTTGTTGGCATTTATGTCAATAGTATGATGTCACACTAATGATGGTCAGATGATGGCATTGGTTTGGTTGATGATGTTGCTATAGGTGGATGATGCAGATCTACATGTGATGGAGATGATGATTGGCACACTAGTTGAGTTGGAAACTAGGCATTCGTCTAGGCATTCATGATTATGCTCATGGAGATGACTTTTTGTTGTGTGATGGCCTTATGTTTGATGATGAAGATGTGCTACAGATTATTTCAGGTTCGTCATAGGTGTTTCAGCTTATGGAGATGATTATTGGAAAGTGGAAGACTTGCTGGCACTCTTCCCGAGTAACCTTGTTTATTGGCCCTTTTAGGTCAACTTGGCAGTGACACTTGGGAGACATGTTTTATCCACTTGTAGAAGAGCATCCAATAGGTGGCAGAGGCTTTGAGATGAAGGCTTGATGTTTTTCTTCATCCTTAGCCCCAGTCGCGTGGAGGAAAGCCCATGAGAGCGACTGAAAAGCTCCAATCACTGGAAGATAGGCCTATGGGAGTGGTTGAAGGTTCCATTCAAGTTTTTCCAGTGTTTTGTAAGTGACTAAGGATTTTCATGAGAACTTATCTACATTTCTTGCACAAACCAGAAGTAAATTACCATAGAAATAGCCAGAGGCTTCCAAAATTAGTTGTAAAGGTCGAGAATGGTTGAAAAGGTCCTCTAATGATGTGAACTCATTTAGTGCACAAGTAGTGGTCTTTGCAGATTGATTTGGTCCAATTTTTGCACCCTTGATCCCAGCCCCAAGCTTAATTTTTCCCTACATGTTTATATTCATCATTTTGGAGTTGGTTGATAGTTAGTTCAGTGTGTGAGTGAGTGCATGAAAGCTACATTGAGGAAATAGGTTTCAGACCAAGGTGCGAGGATAATTGCTTCAGTGTATGAGTGATAGAGGCTTAATAGTGAGAAGAACTAAAGCATGCTAAAAAATAGATAAGGTTTGAAGATGTTGGAGGAGACATTGTTTGGATATTTTTTCGATGTTGTTGGAGTATATTTTGTGGTGACTCTCAAATTTGTTTTTACCAGAGCTACTAATGCATTTGGAACATAGCCATAATGTCTTGTGTTGTTGATTGTATTATGCAACATATATTTTGTAGTGAGGGTTTGATATTATGTTGGTGATATTATTTAGTTTTTGTTGGATACATTCTGGCCACTATTTTGCTTGCTTGGAGAGCATATGTTTGTGGTGTTTAAATTTGATTCGATGATGATATCTTGCTGTTGAGAGCATGATTACAAAGATTAATCAAGTTGAGCAAAAAGTCTTGGGATACAATTTGAAAATAGATGAAAGGAGGCTTGCATATAGTAGAGGAGTAGTGACTTTATGGATGTGGAGTAGTGATTGTGAAGTTTCAATGAAAGGAACAATTTCTCAATCCAATGGTAGTTGGATAATCCAATTAGAGTTGGGTGAGGATTGATTGATTGTAGTGGATTTCGGTGGATGGAAGTTCATAGATCTATGGAGAACATAGTCTTCTCAGATGATTAGTAGAATCAAATCTCTAGGCTGATTGAAGTCAACTCGTTTTATATGAGGTCAAATTTCCTAACTGATGGGAATAAATCATCTGTGTAAAAGACACATTTTTCTTAACAGAATATTCAGAGTAGTGCAACAACAACAAGGGTGTTTTTTTTCCAGGTGAAGGGTTTTCCACCAGATATCTTGTGTCTCTTGTGTGGATGTGTTTTGATGTGATGTTTATTGTTGCTCTCATGGTTATCTTGTTCTAGTTGCTTATATGGTTTATGTTCATGAGATAATCTATTATTTTGCCAGTGAATATATGTGTGATTCAGTTAAAGTTTAAATTGGTGAAAATTGATAAGAAGTCACACTATTGATTCACACCCCCCCTCTCAGTAGTGCTCAAAGGTTTCCAACATCATTTCCACGAATTTCCTGATAGGTTTATCGAGGACATCTAGACAACATGGTTCCTGTTGGGTTGTGTTATATTCTTTCCACATAGTTAACAGGGGGTTTGAGGGGTACCCATAACCCCACTTTATGGGGTCCGGGGTAGCGCCCCGGAAAATTTTGGTTTTGGAC
>APFE030917795.1:83764-105082 GCA_000404065.3 Pinus taeda
TTAAACCACAAGCCAAAGCACACATGCCTCAAACCAACACCACAAATAATCAAAATCGAGCTCTATGCCAAATCCCATCCATCGAATCCCCATTAATAAGCCTTATCTTCAACTTTATATTAAAATGTGGCTCTCATGTAAGGGCATATGCAAATAGATTCTTATAATGTGGGATCTTTATCCTTAACTGGAAAAACTAGGGTGAAATTACAGTAAACACATTGATTTCAGATCCAAATTTTAGTCATTATTTTGGGATTCTTTTGATTCAATCCTAGATTCTCTCCCATTTCATATCTAAGTCTGGTCATCTAGTGTGTCTGAAGGATATTTTGAGGGTTTACAAAGATTGGATTAATGGCTTGAAGCATTATCCATTTATTGTTTTACAGAACCTTCCAAATTCTACTGCAAAGCCTGTGAATGCCAGAGAGATCATTTTATTCATTTATGCAAAGTCATAGACCTTGTGGTTTCTTTTTTATTTGTTTTATTTTTATTTTAATGGAAAATCATTGTCTCTATAATAGTATTTGGTTTGAAATGGAATTTGACAGTGACATATCAAGAAAGAACAAGGGTGAAGTTACAGTGAGGTGACCAATTTTGAGCTTAAATTTGTTAAATTGTAGAAAGAAAAGGCTTCATTTGACTTGTGCCTTGACAAATGGAGAAATTTTAATTTCCACGTTAGTAGGATGATTTGAGTTCTAGTTAGTAGGAGTGACATGGCCAAGTCACTTAGTTAGGTCAGTCAATTTTAGTTTTCGGGCGAGAAGTAGAGTTGTGCATGAGTTGATTACTAAGATCTAGCAATCTAGTGGAGTTATAGTTAGTGAAACTCAATTATCTGAGATCTAGTCATGAATATAGTTAAGTATGAGTTCAATTGAGTAGTTGTAACTATTTTTTACTCATTGGTATCTCAGTTAACTAGTCAATTTACTAAAAATGGACCTGGTCATGCATGCAATTCGAATTACTTAATTGAGTGGAGAGAAAAGGCATAATTGTATTTATTGTTGTATATTATTGAGTGTGCAAAGTTTGCATGTAGTAGGTGAGCTAATTTCCTCAAGAATTGTGCAAGGAAATAGCAGCCTCTTATTCTTTAGGAGCAAGAATTTCACAAGGAAATAGGAGGAAGTTGGAGGCCTATTTTGGTTAAGTGTTGGTAAGAGTAGGCAGAGTAGGAGAGATCAATATTGTAGTGAAAATTGAGCTTCAAGGATTGAATTAGTCATTGTAATTGATCATTGACTCATCTGATATAATACAAATAGAGGAGGTGGTTTTCCTAGTTTGGTTCCCTAAAAAAAAAACTGTGTTTATTGTGATTGAATGATTGCATGTGTTTCTATTGTATCTTTTCCTTTCTACAAATTGAGTAGAAGAAATTTGTGGCTATTGATCTTAGCCTCATTTCATTTTGTAGCTGCAAATTTCAAGTTATTTCTACATGGTATCATAGCTATTGAAAACTACATAGAAACTAGTTTCTTGATCTTCTCTTAGAAAAAATTCGAATAACAGATTTGTGGTGTAGGAATTTTCTTCAGTGCGGGAATAATGTCTTTCTATGGATTGAGGCTTGAGTATGCATTGGAGGTCACTTTGAATTTCATAGCTTGGAAATATAGGATGGAAGTTGTGTTGGAAGACAATGGAGTATTGGAGTACACACAAACTGATATTCCAAAACAAACAACATCATATGCACAACAACTTGCTCAGTGGAATAAAGATACAACTAAAGCCAGGAGGATTATCTTGGAGGTTTCAAGTGCATAGAATGAATACTTCTTATGAAATGTGGAAAACCCTTACATATTTATTTGAAAGTAGTTGTGATGCCAGGAAAATGGCATTCAAAGATAAGTTGAAGAACATTCAAATGAAAAAAATGAAACCGTTGTTTAGTACCTATCTATATTCACTTTAGTCAGAGATAAACTTGGATGAGTAGGAGAGACGGTGCCACCATTTGAGCTTGTGAGCTTAGCACTCCTTGGTCTTTCAAATTCCTAACATAACTATCAAGATTCAGTTAGTGGAAGAGACAAGCTCCCAAATTTGGAGAGACTTTGGTATGAATTGGTGTAGGAGGGATTGGAAGAAACATTAGAGATGAAGTCTCATCCAGATCCGATGAGGAAGAATATTGTGCTCTATTTGGAAAAAGAAATAATTCCAAAGGAAAGAAGGCCCAAGGCGAGGCAAAATCCATCTAGAACCGCGGCAACAAGTAAGACCTCAATAAATTAAATTCTTTCACTTCCATGAGTATGGAATCTATGCAACTAGGGATCTACATAAGAAATTTAGTAAGGATCCTGCAGCAGTAGCAATAGATTCTCTCACATCACAATTCGAGTTGGATTTCACCCCCATTGCTTGCATGGAAAGCACAATAAGAGGGAGTGAGTGGTACCTAGACTCTGGTGCTCCATATCATATGACAAGAAATAAGGAGTTCTTCAGTAGCCTAGATGAGAAGGACCTACAGTTACCCATAGATATTGGATATTATGGTAGATAACAAAAGGGATTGGAATTGTCACCTTTAAGAGGGAGTCAGACTCCCATATTCACCTAGAGAATATAATGTATGTGCTTGGACGAAAGAAAAATCTAGTTTATGTAGTTGTACTTGAAGACATAGGATATGATGTGGTGTTCAGTAGAGGGAAGGCATATCAGAAGCATGTTTCTACTGGACAAGTAAAATAAAACGGTGTTTGAGCTAAAAATATCTACAAGCTAGGGGTAGAATTTTCCATGCATGCAAGTACACCTCCATGAGTAAGGTGGGGTGATGTAGAGCCTTAGTCGCAAAGTTGTAAAGATTTTGGCAAGATCCATAGGAGAGTAGTAGAATTTGAAATATACTCTTTTCACGGATCATTAAACTTTCTACAAGGGCCCACAGTATTCAGTAGAAAAAGGATTAGTGTCAGTCGAAGCAATCATATCTTGAGTGATAGTGCAAATGCTAGTAGTAGTCAGAGATTCAGGAAACATTTTCAGCTCAGAGAAATAGTTGATTCAATAATTTGGATTCTCTTAGTTATAGTTGTTGTAGTAGCAACAAAAATAGTGAGAGGTAGTGTTATTTGTGTTACAATACATTCCTCCACAGGAGCAGGATTAGGGTTGTTCAAAACCCTTTTCTTGCTAAGATGGAGTGTTAAATTGTAGCAAGAAAAGGCTTCATTTGACATGCACCTTAGTCAAATGGAGAAATTTGAATTTCCAAGAAAGATGACTTGAGTTACAATTAGCAAGAGTGGCATGGCCAAGTCACTTAGTTAAGTCAGTCAATTCAAGTTTATGGAATAGAAGTAGAGTTGTGCATGAATTGTTTGCTAAGATCTAGAAATCTAAAGTAGTTATAGTTAGTGAAACTTAGTTACCTAAGATCTAGTCATGAATAGAGTCATAATAGTTCATTTGAGTAGTTGTAACTATTGTTAACTCATTGATCTTTGAGTTAACTAATCAATTTACTAAAAATGGCCCTAGTCATGCATGCAATTCGAATTACCTAGTTAAGTGGAGGGAAAAGTCATAGTTGTATTTATCGTTGTATATTATTGAGTGTAGAGAGTTTTCATGTAGTAGGTGAGCTAATTTCCTTAGGAATTGTGCAAGGAAATAGGAGCCTCCTATTCTTTAGGAGCAAGAATTGCACAAGGAAATAGGTAGAAGTTGGAGGCCTATTTTGGCTAAGAGTTGTTTAGAGGAGGAGATCAATATTGTAGTGAAGATTGAGTTTCAAGGATTGAAGCAATCATTGTAATTGATCATTGTCTCATCTGATATAAAACAAACAGAGGAGGGATTTCTCCCAGTTGGGTTCCCCAGTAAAAATGTTATGTTCATTGTGATTAAATGATTGGATGTGCTTCTATTATATGTTTTCCTTTCCACATATCGAGTAGAAGAAATTTGTGTTTGTTGATATCAGTCTGATTTCATTAGCTGCAAATTTCGAGTTATTTCTACATGATTATGACCAAACGAGAATATATCTTGAAAAATGGAAATATGGGTTTTTCTCATAATGGACCCAATTACTTGACAAGAAAAAAATTTGTGATATGATTTACCATTTCGTATATTTACTTGGTTCTTCTGGAGCCAATTTTTGAGTTGTCTGACCCATTGTTTCGTTTGGTGCCAATAATTTAATTTTGGGTTCAAAATTTTCTATAAGGAATCATATCAAATAATTATTAGCAATTTTTAGTTTTAGAAGGGGGAAGTTTTGTTTACTTTGTTTTAAATAAAACCAATTCTATTTAGTAATCAAATTAAAATAGTTTTGTTTAGCTTTAAATAAAACTATTTTCATTTATTTAAATTTGTTTGACAACTGTTTTATTTCAATATATTTTATATAATTAGTTTTTTATTTAGTTTTAGTATAGTTATATTTGTTTTAATTTTTAATTTATGTGGTTGTTTTATTTAAGATTTAAATTAGGTTTAGATTGGTTTTAAAGTTGGATTTTGGTTTGACCATTGGTTTTAAAAAATATTCTAAATGATTTTTAGTTTAACAATGTCTTTTGGTTTGGATGGTAGGTAACAATGGAAGATTTGGGATCATAAAGAGATGGAGGAAAAACAAACCCAAAGGGAAAGAAGACACATTTTTTCCATGCTTATAAAAGGACCAAAAGACAAAAACTAAGGACATGTTCCGAGACCTAAGGACTACAGACTGTAGGATAGTTATAGTTGTAGCTTAAGGCTATTTCTGCAGCCTGTAGTAGAGGATTAGAAACTCAGGGATAATGGAGAAAGGAAAATTATTGTAACTCTCTTTATATTTCAGGATTTTTATTCCCAATTGAACCAGAAAATGGAGAACATTTAGCTGTTATGTACCTAGGGGGGGTAATATGGGGTACCGAGGGAGGTACCCAAGGTAATAATGTAATAATGGGATGGGCCATAGTAATAAATAAGGTGGTTAACCCATGTCATGTAAGGGACCACAAGTAGTTAATAATAATGTAAGGGGCCCATGGTATTAGTTGTTGGTATGAGGAAACCATGGTAATTGACCCATGGTATTGTATGTATAAGGCCTATATAGAGGCTAGAGACTCCACATGGAGAGATATGAAGAGAAGTATTCTAGTATGAACAGGCATATGGCTTGTGGAGTATTCTCCTTCCTTAAGGAGTGAATGTATGGTGTTGCCCTACCATAAGGGTTTTGACAATAAAGAAGCATTTCTATCTATTTCTGGGTTTATTTGCATAATCTTATATTTTCATATCAGATCTATGATATTCTTGGGTTAGATATACAACATTAGCCTTGTTCATGATTTTTGTATTATTTCCTTTTTTTGGTGGAAGATTAAATTAATGTTTTAATTCATTTCTCTTTCTACTTATGAATATGATCTTTCATATCATGTATTATTGTTGGGTGTGACAGTTCATGCTTGTTTTTAACCAGTTAAGTTATCTTGGAGGTTAAGCATAAGAGAAATGAATCTTTTAGTTGCATTTAAACATGGCTTTTATTCCTTAAGCTAATAATTAATTATCGGTTTATTTGAATATTCATTGGTTTCCTCTTTTTATTTGGATTGTTCTAGTAAATGTGACATAATATTCTAGTTCAAATGTTATCTCTCTTTTGGAATTAGAACTTCAACTAGCAGCAGATATTATGAATTGTTTCTCTAAATTGTTGACTTTTTCTAAATCTAGGACCAAGTTGGTTCTCACCTCTAGATTGATTTTGATTGAGACAAGATCTACTCAATCAAATATATTAGGATTTTCTTTTCCTTTTCTTAATTATATCTTAGATTCATTCATTTATTCTTTATCTTGCACACACCATGCTAGTTACATTAGTTTCTGGCCATCATCTTTTCTTTTGTATATATGTACATTTCAATAGATTAAATAGTAGCTTATTTCTCATTATGTGTGTATGTGTGTATCATTGCATGCATTTAGGATAGTTGTTACATTTCCCTTGTCTTTTCCTTTCGTGAGAGGAAGAGGAAAAAGGCTAGTAGAGCCTTTAAGCCCATTATGGGTGACTACACCCAACGACTTTGATTATGTGAGGAGCCTCGGTTTCGGTTGCTTCCTCCTTGTTGACTAGGGTGCATAAAACCCACATCAACATAGCAGTAGGAATCTTCATTAAATACTGGTTTTTGGTTTCTCCTATCGCAGGAAACACATACCTGTACTTTCTCAATTAGTGGAGCTCCAGAATCTATTCAATAATTTCATAATATCCTGTCCATTTATTGGTCCATCTTATATCATCTTGTGGCAGGAGCAAGTCCCTAAATTCTCTCATTCTGCAGATTTAGAATTTACTCAATATTCTCTCAATATTTTGCTAAATAAATAATATTAGGCACATAATAAGCAAGGGGAAATTGAATTCCTAAGGACCCATCAAGACTATGAATTAACTCTATAATGTGCAAGTAAGGGGGTTAAACAAATGTTTTAAGTGTCTAGTAGTGATCAAATGGGCCTTAAAATATGTATAATTTAGAGGCCCATCATAGTGGCCATGAGATTCTTCTTCTTATTATATTTCTTTTGTTTCTTCGGGTTAAGCTCTATATGCAACTCCCAACACTTCTCCTTTGCATGACCATCAATGTTACAGTGATTACAGTGGTTGTTGGTATCTTTGTACTAGTGGACTATGTTTGTTGTCTATATTGTGTGTTTGGTTGCATATGAGCCCAAAATACACCTTCCTTGCAACTAGTTTATTCCTATAAGGAAATATACAAACAAATGAGTGGTGTTAGCGATCAGACATGGACTAACAAAGCATTGAATCTAATGGAAACAATGCATAAATAAAGCTACACTAAATAACATAAAACAAACTTATGAAGTAAAACAAATAAACAGAGGAGTAGGAAAAGGATCCTCTTTATTGATTATTGGTAGTGGAAGAGTTATAAATAAGTATCAAATAGACTTAGAGAGAGTTTGTTGAGCAATGGTGCTCAATAGCTCTCAACAAGGATTTCCCATTCTCAATCTCTTTCTCTATAAAAAAGCATAGAAAACTCTCTACAATGGTGGAATTCTCCTCACAGTTGTATGCTAGATTGACTTGGAGCAGTTTTGGAAACATAACAACACACAACTTCTTGTTTTTGGCTCTCCATTCTCTTTTATTTATACCAATTTGGAATACTCCTTCCCTCTTTTGGCTCATAAATGAGGATATTTGCCTCATAAATGAGATGAGAGATACCATCCTCATGCCATTAAGGCTTCTTAGGGCTCAAGTCTCAAATGTTTAGTATTTTATTCATGAAAATAATGAAAAATAAGAGAAAGGGTAGGTGAAGTTTCACAGGTTGCATGTGAGGAAAATGAAGGAAAAAATGGAAATTGAAGAAAATAGAGGCATCATTAATAAAAAAGATTCTAAGGATCATTTTGTAGCTTTTTGTCAATTCATTTTTTGGAGCTCTAATTCTACTCTCTCTCTCATACTTTTTAGCACTTATAGTTTTCTTGGAGCACTCTTGGAGGAGTGTGGCATACTTGAGATATGAAGCAAGAAGGCAAAGGAAGAGTAGGAAAGTGCATGAGGATAGTGGGATCAACAACTACAACAATGTTTTCTTGTAGGTACTAAGTTTCATGTATGATTTCCTTGCTAGTTTTGGCATGCATATCATATAGATGTGGTTTCTTGGTTACGATCTATCAGTGGCATGGAGGATTTCCTGGATTAACAGTGGTTTTGTCTAGCCTTTCCATTTCCTGGATAGCAATGGTGATGTGGGTTTTACTTTTGTTTTCTGGTTGGTGTTCATGTTCCTCATGGTTGTGGGTTGAGGTATTAGTTCATGGAACCTTTGTTGGAAAAATGCTCTGGAAGCCCTGTAAGAGCTTGGGTTGAGTTACTCATCTTGGAAACCTTGGTTGAAAAAATTCTTTGGAGCCCTTGGTGGGTTGAGTTACTAGATGTCCTGGAAGCCCTGGTTGGACAAACACTTTGGAGCTCAGTAGCAGTTGTGGGTTATGTTACTAGTCCTCGAAGCCTTGGTTGGAACAAATGCTCTAGATCCCTAGATAACTCGAGTAGAGACCAATCTAGTGATAGTTAGTGATGTCTGATTGTGAGATGGAATCACTGGTTGAGGGTTGAGGTGGTTGAACTACGGAAGCCCTAGTTTGGTTTTTCTTGGTTTATTCCATGATATCCCACATTCATGCTTGGAATATGGTGCAAGGGTGATTGGCTAAAAGAGAAATTTGGTTCAGCCCAATCTATCGCTGGGTGGTACATGGAAGTCCTTGACTTGGTTGGATTTGCATATGTTAATAAGAGCTCTTTTTCCTTTAATATTTTATGAGTTAACGTGTTTGTCATTATATGGATTTAGTGGTTGTTTCATTATGGATATTTCTAGAGTTGTTTGTTGGTTATAAGCATGTTTTATGAAAGTCTTTCATCATGTTTTGGTTAATATATGAAATGTTAATGAATGAATGACCTAATAGATAACATTGCAGCTATTGGGAGGAGACATTGGTCCTCCTTGATTATTCTCAGATAAGTATGAGATCCCTATGTTCAAATTTGTTGTTATGACCTGTAGATTACATCTTCATGATCTATTTGGTGGAATTCCTATCATAGCTGGTAGGGTCCTGGTCAATTCATTGTTCAAGTGCTTACATTAGTAAACTTATTTCGTTATAACTTATCATTTCTGGAAGTTTCATGAAGTTCTGGGCAGAGGCCTGAGTCATAGCCCTCAAAAAGTGGCTTAGAATCTGGGCTCGTTAGCACAGAACTTCTTGAAAAAGGCCACAACTGCATGGATGACTTGCTTTGGGAGAAACTATAGGCTCTCAGTCACATGCATGCCTTGTCATGGGAGAAACTAGAGGTCTAGTTCAACAAAAAATCAATTTCTCTTAGGGTTTAGACACCGGAAAGTGTTTGGTTGGCTCTTGAAGGTTCTGTAGCTCCTAAGGAAGGTCAAATTGGTCATGTCTTGTTGGTTGCACTTCCTTAACTGTACTTAAGGAGTTGAATCATATCATAGTAACTCTTTATCACATGTTTACCCAGTGGACTAATTAGCTTGGGTAAATGTGGGAGGAGGTTGTTATAGAGTGGTATCAGAGCATGGTCTCATTCTCATCAGGTGATGTCTACCTTTCATTCTCCTTGGAAGAATATCTTATCATGTGTACATGTTGGTTTCATATGTCCTCATGCTTGTGGTTTATGTGCTTGTTGTGTATGCATGGTGGTGGTTATGGTTGCCATTGTGATGTCATGTATAAGTTGATGGTGTTGTTGTCAGGATGTATTTGTTGTTGGGAACAGGATCCCCCAAGGATAGTTTTGGGGCTAAAAGCCCATGTTTTGGGTCAAATTTTGTAATAAAGTTGTAAATTCTCCGCATTTTGTGGTTGCGAAGCACGGAGGTGTCATGATTCATAAAGGGTTGTCCACCCTTATTTTTGTAAAGTAAAGTCGGTTGTAAAGATCTACCCATGGTCCATGGACCATGGGATTGTATAAAAAGAACTAAGTAAGTAAGCTCTAAGTAGTCTTAATGATCCAAATGGATCCTAGAACACTCTCTGAGTTTTCATGAACTCTCTAAAATTCATGCCAAAGATTCAAAGTCTTATAAAGATCAAGCTATCGGAAGGAATCCTCAGACATTTGCAATGGCGATCAGCACGGATCAACGAGGGGCATCGATCTAGCGCACAGAGTGGCAGACCATGGTAACGCACACTAACACCAACTAGCAAATGCAAGGAAAATTTAAGAAGCGAAGGTAGTTTCTGATATGCAATTAGCGACAAGTCGTTAATCGCATATCATAGGGCAAGCCTCTCAGTGAAGAGAAGCCTCGAGCACCCAGACCCGAAATAATTATAAAATGGGAAAATATTGCTTCGGTTCCAATGGCGCAGGATTCCACAAAACTTGTAGGATATCAGACGGGCTTCAAGCGGTAAGCGATTTTGACCAAGTTCCACCCGATGCCACACTTCGATCACCACACATCCCGGCGAGGAGAGAGAAAACCACTCATATTAGAGGGGTAAACATCTTGCTACTTAGCCACCTGATATAAACGACAACCATAGGATTTGGGGCCCCCAAATCAACAACGGAGATGCATTCCAATGGATGACCGGATTTGACAAGGTTATGAAATAAGGTCACCTAGGATTTGAAGCCCGAGATGGATGATGCGTTGGCAGAAGGTCGTGTTTCGCGGTCATTCTTGGAGTTAACAGAGAAAACAGTCGTTTCAAATATGTCTAAGAGAACTGACACTCAACCGTTATGAAATAGGTGGCCACCTCCCTATGAGGCGTTATATAGTGACTGATTACATATGACAGAGGGATTCAAATAGGCAGAGGCAGGGGAATCAGAAAGCTGGGAAGCAGAAATGAACAGTCTGGAATCAGATTGGCTTAAAAGCCACAAACTAACAGAGAGAGAGAAAGAGAGGAAGTAAGAGAGCAGTAGGCAGTAAGCCAAAAGTAGACAGAAGAAGTTGAGCTAACCTACAGAAGCAAAGGCAGCATTGAGCCAGAGTTAAGACAGAGACAGAGAGAGTCAGAGAGTCTGTGTACTCCAGAGAAGGCTTGAGAGGTTCAAACGCACTCCTCTGTAATACCTGTCATGTATGAGCCTCAGATTGGGCTCATACTACTGTGACCAATAGAGGTCGAGAGTCAGTAAGGAGAGTCTGTGTACTCCAGAGACTTGGGGGATCCAAGTACAATCTTGCTGATTTATATCTGTTGTGTGAGACTCAAATTGAGCTCATTGTTGTAAAAACTCTGATTGAAAACATAATAGAGAGGCCACCACTGAAGGCTGGACCAAGATATGTAGCCTAGGAGTATTAGGTGAACTCCTTATTAAACTTGTTGTGTTTATATGTTTGCATGTTATGTTTTCTTTAACTACTTCATTGCATGTGTATTTCACAATCTTATCGATCTGTTGCATAAAATAACATAGGCACATCCATGCACATGAGTCTGTAATACCTTATTAGTTGTCTTGGATCAATAACAGATCAAGTGGTATGAGAGCTCTAGGTTGCTAAGGTTAGACAAGCTTGTGCTGGATTCTTTTTTGTTGAATACAACTAGATCAAAGCTTAAATTAGGAGAAGGAGAGTTGGTTGAAGCTAACCCAGAAATTGGAAGAGTCTATCCTAAGAGGAAAATGTCAAAAGAAAGTCCCTAGGAATCAGACTCCTAGTTCATGGACAGTTTCATGACCATGAGAGCCATGGTAGAAGAAATGTATAGAGAATTTAAGAGAGGTAGAGGTGAAGAGTCATCAACCTCCAAACAAGATAAAGGAGTAGAAGAACCTCTTCTAGTTGCGCACCCAGAAGGCAAAGGAAAAGAACATAAGCCCTCTCCACCATCTCCCCCATCATCACCTTCATCATCATCTTCTTCACATAAAGAAAGCCCTGAAAAGAAAAAGAAGAAACCTTCTTTGATTAAATTAGATGTGAAGTTTGATTTGCTAGTTTATGATGGAGAATTGAATGTAGAAAAGCTAAATAACTATATTAGACAGCTTGATTTATATTGCAGAGTGTAGAACATCGATTTATAAAGGAGAAAGATTCAACTGGCTAGCCTACGCCTTGGAGGCACCGCCCTGGTATGGTGGGAAGTCAGGACACAAGCTGATTTGAAGAAGCATGGTAAAATTCTTTCTTCCTGGAACGAATTTGTTTCTGCCATTAAAAAACAATTCTATCCACTAGCTTATATGCAGCAAGCTATGATGAGTTGGAAAACTCTTCACCAATTAAAAGGGCAAAGTGTACAAAGCTACACCCAAGAATTTAGAAAAAGAGCTTTGGTTCTAGGCATTTCTTTAGACTCACCTGAAACTTTGCTGAAGTATATAAGTGGTCTACACAGCTATTTAAAGAACACCATTCTCATTTTTAATCCTACTATCATAGATGAGGTGTCTGTTCAGGCTACACATCTAGAGGCTAGAGGCAAGAATGTGAACCCAGAAGTTGGGGGATAATCAAAACCCACTGCAAGCAAGAACAAGGAAAAGAGAAATAAAAACTGGAAAGAGAGGAAAACAAATGTTGTACAAAAGACCAAACCTTCATGCACTCACTCCAAGAAGGATGGGCATGATGATGAACACTGCTGGATTCTGCATCCGAAGCTGAAACCCAAGAAGTTTGATGGCAAAAAGAAGAAGACTGCTACAGCTATTCAAAAAGATTTGGGGTTAGACTCAGGGGATGAAACAACAATCACAGCCACATGTATAAAAGGTAAAAATTCTGAAGCATCCACTAGTAATTCTGTACAATCTACTGATAATGAAGAAAATGAGAGGAAAAGACATGAGCTTTTTCATATTAGAGTTATTTGCAAGCATCAAAAGATTGATACTTTGTTTGATAGTGGCTCACAAGTAAACTTAATTTCTGAGGCAATTGTAAAGAAACTGGGATTACTAACCACACCTCACAAGAATCCATATCCATTGGGTTGTTTATGTGATAAAGCAAAGCTACAAGTGACTAGACAATGTAATCTAAGGTTTTATTTTGGGTCAGTATATGTAGATGGAGGTTGAGTTAGATATTGTTCGCTTGGATATATGTGGAATTGTTTTAGGAAGTCCTTACTTGTATGATAAAAAATCCATTTTCTATAGAGCTGAAAACAAGTATCAACTCGTTAAAGATGGAATCGAATATATTGTAAGAGCTCATAACCTCAAGAATAATTATACTCTCATAAACTCAAGGCAGATGGAAAGAATTGTAAATTCATGCAAACAATTTTTACTGATGGTTGTAAAGGAAAAGAAACCTAATAAAACCAATGTATTTGAAGGTTATAATGCTAAAAAACAAGCTGATTTAGAAAAAGTTGTTTCAGAATATGATATGCTATTTCAAGAACCTAAAGATCTACCACACAAAAAGGAAATAGTACATTATATGAATTTGCAACAAGATTCTCCATTGCCTAACATCGGAATGTACAGGTTGTCCGCTTTAGAGAATGTAGAAATCAAGAAGCAGGTACGGGAGCTGCTCGAGAAAGGGTTCATAAGACCTATCACATCACCATGTGGGTCTCCAATTGTCTTGGTGAGAAAGAAAGATGGCTCATGGAGAATATGCATTGATTACAGAGCACTAAATAAGATAACGACCAAAAATCATTATCCCCTTCCTTGAATAGATTATCTATTAGATCAGTTGAAAGAAGATGTTTACTTTTCCAAGTTGGACTTGCATAGTGGCTACCATCAGGTTAGAGTTGCAGAGCAAGATGCATGGAAGACTACTTTCAAAACAAAGCAGGGATTGTATGAGTGGTTGGTTATGCCTTTTGGCTTAACTAATGCTCCTGCTACTTTCATGAGAGTAATGAATGATGTACTCGAGCCTTTTATTTATGATTTTTTCATTGTATATCAAGATGACATTCTTGTATTTAGTAAAACATGGGAAGAACATTTGAAGCATGTAAAGAAAAATCTAGATGTTTTGAAAAGAGAAAATCTTTATGTTAAGCTATCATAATGTGAATTTGGAAAAACATCTTTGAATTATTTGGGTCATATTGTAAGGGTGGATGAATTGAAGATAGATCCCTCTAAGGTTGCAGTCATTGTAAACTGGCCTAAACCCAAATATGTTATAGAAGTTAGAAGCTTGCTAGGAGAATCACAGTATTGGAGAAAGTTTATTTCTAACTTTCCTTGATTGCGGCTCCCTTACATGCTTTAACAGGATTGAACAAGTTGTTTCAGTGGGGAGGAAAACAACAGAAAGCCTTCGACACCTTGAAAAAAAATATTAGTACAGCACTAGTACTAGCACTACACAATCTTCAAAGACCCTTTGAGATTGAAATAGATGCGAGTGATTATGCCATGGGAGCAGTGTTGATGCGGCACGATAAACCCATATGTTATCATTCTGAGACATTTAATTCTGCAGTAGTTAATTATCCCACATATGATAAAGAATTGTATGCATTAGTACAGAGTGTGAAAAAGTGGAAAAATTATTTAATGGGCAAAGAGACAGTTATACATATTGATCATCAACCACTTCAATATTTACACTCACAATATAAGTTGCAGCAATCAAGACACTACAGGTGGATGGGTTTTCTACAACAGTTTCATCTTGTCATTAGATATAAAAATGGCATACACAATAAAGTTGTAGATATGTTGTCCAGACCAATCATAAATGCATCCACTATACTTAAGCATAATTCGGTATTGCATGAAAGCTACATTGAAAAGTATGCTCAAGATATAGATTTTAAAGATGTATGTGCAACTTTAAGTCATGGAAAACAAGTAGAAGAATTGGATTATCATGTTAAGGACCAACTCTTGTATCATTTTGGAAAGTTTTGCATTCCTCAAACTGAAAATAGTAAAGATAATTCGAGAAGCACACACTTCTCTAATATCAAGTCACTTTGGTGTAAGTAAAACAGTTGCACAATTGCAAATATTTTGTTATTGGCCCAAAATGAATGAGACAGTTTCTAGATATATAAGAGGGTGTACCATGTGTTCTAAAAGCAAGCCCAACAATAAAAAACTAGGGTTGCACACTCCACTACTAGTTCCTTCTCATCCTTGGGAAAGTATTTCCATGGAATTTGTTGGGGGATTGCCTAAATCCAAAAAAGGTCATGACTATTTATATGTTATTATGGATAGGTTTAGCAAAACGTGTATTTTAATATCCTGTAACAAGCAAATTATAGTTGAACAAACAACAAAGTTGTTCTTTCAGCATGTATGGGTTCATTTTGGATTACCCACTTCTATTGTATCTGATCGAGATTCCCAATTTGTTGGGAAGTTTTGGTCAAGTCTGTGGGAATTGATGGACACCAGACTAAAGAAGAGCACAGCCTTTCATCCACAAACAGATGGCCAAACAGAGGTGGTCAACCGGACAGTGCTCCAGTTTCTCAGAGGCTATTGTAGCAAGCACCCCAAGCTTTGGGATGAACATTTGTGTTATGTGCAACATGCTTATGACTGGGCTAAACATTCCTCTACACAGAGATCTCCTTTTGAGACCTGTTTTAGTTTCACACCAAGGTCTCCCTTGGAATTTGTCTTTGGTAAAGACATAGCAGTTGATGGACACAGTGATGGGGACAAGGCAACCAATTTCATTGAACAAATCCAAGAGATTCACCAGGCAGTACAGGAAAAACTGGAAAAGAGCTAATCCAAGTACAAGGCAAGGCATGATAAGCATCAGATTGAGCATAGTTTCCAAGTTGGTGATCAAGTCTGGTTGTATATTAGCAAAGACAGAATGCAAGGTGAAGGTAAGAAACTGAAGTCGATAAGGTATGGACCTTTCAAGATACTTGAGAAAATCGGTGAGAATGCTTTTCGCCTTGATTTTCCAGCTTACATGCACATCTATTCAGTAGTTAATGCAAAAAGCTTGAGACTATTTGAACCTTCATTGATTGAAGATCCCAAAGAGCAAATTCAATTGCCTTCTATTGATGATCTGTTGCCTAAATATCTCAATGAATTGCAGGAAGACACAGTTCTAGACAAGAAGGTGAGAACTACGTGTAGAGGGGATATTGAGTACCTCAGGATTGGGCTCAAGGGTTCAAAACCAAACAGTTCAAGATGGATAGAAATTGGGCAAGCGAGGAATCTATATCCTCACTTGATTGATGCTTAAAAATCAACTTTTGGTGGTCCAAAAGCTTTTTCAGTGGGAAGGCATGATCCAAATGTATCCTAGAACACTCTCTAAGTTTTCAAGAACTCTCTAAAAATCATGCCAAATATTCAAAGTCTTATAAATATCAAGCTATCAAAAGGAATCCTCAGACAGTTGTAATGGAGATCAATGCGGATCAATGAGGGTCGTCGATCTAGTGCACAGAGTGGCGGACCATGGTAACGCACGCTAACACCAACTAGCAAATGCAGGACAAATTTAAGCAACGGAGGTAGTTTCCGATATGCAATTAGCGACAAGTTGCTAATTGCATATCGCAAGGCAAACCTCTCAGCGAAGAGATGCCTCGAGCACCCGGACCCAAAATAATTATAAAAATGGAAAATGTTGCTTTAGTTCCAATGGCGCGGGATTCCACAAAATTGGTAGGATATCGGACGAGCTTCGAATGGTAAGCAGTTTCGACTGAGTTCTGCCCAATGCCACATAACGATCACCATGCATCCCGGAAAGGAGAGACAAAACCGTTCACATCAGACGGGTAAACATCATGCTACTTAGCCGCCCGATATGAATGACAACCGTAGGATTTGGGGCCCCCAGATCAATGGTGGAGACGTGTTCTAATGGATGATCTGATTTGACAAGGTTATGAAAAGAGGTCACATAGGATTTGAAGTCTAGATGGACGATGCGTTGGCAAAAGGTCGTGCTTCGCGGCCATTCTTGGAGTTAATGGAGAAAACGGTTGTTTTAAATATGTCCAATAGAACTAACACTCATCTATTATGAATAGGTGGCCACCTCCCTGTGAGGCATTATATAGTGACTGATTATGTAGGACAGAGGGATTTAAATAGACAGAGGCAAGGGAACGAGAAAGTCGGGAAGCGGAAATGAACAGTCAGGAAGCAGATTGGCTTAAAAGCCACAAACTGACAGAGAGAGAGAGAGGAAGTAAGATAGCAATAGGTAGTAAGCTGAAAGTAGAGAGAAGAAGTCGAGCTGACCTATATAAGCAAAGGCAATAATGAGCCAGAGTTAAGACAAAGACAGAGAGAGTCAGAGAGTCTGTGTACTTCAAAGAAGGCTTGAGAGGATCAAGCGCACTCCTCTATAATAGCTGTCATGTATGGGTCTCAAATTGGGCTCATACTACTATGACCAATAGAGGTCGAGAGTTAGTAAGGAGAGGTTGTGTACTCCAAAGACTTAGGGGATCCAAGTACATTCTTGTTGATTTATATCTGTTGTGTGAGACTCAAATTGAGCTCACTGTTGTAAAAAATCTACTTGAAAACATAATAGAGAGGCCACCACTGAAGGCTGGACCGGGAGACGTAGCCTAGGCGTATTGGGTGAACTCCTTATTAAACTTGTTGTGTTTATATGTTTACATGTTATGTTTTCTTTAACTGCTTCATTGCCTCTGTATTTCACAATATTATCAATCCGTTGCATAAAATAACATAGGAACATCCATGCACATGAGTCTGTAATACCTTATTACACTTAATGAGTCATGAGTTGTATTAGAAGTCTTAAGTGATAAGAAGAGAAGTTTAAGTTTCGGGTCGTAGCATAGGTAGAGGCTCTGCAACTGATTGCACAGAGGCCTATGGTAGAAGCATGTAGCTGAGTGCACGGACCCCTGCAGCTATATGCACAAGGTGGATAGAGTCTATAATCATCTGAAGTTATCAATAAAGAGAAGCATTCTACAATTTTTGTGTCTTTGTTTCCAGTTAATGAATCTTGTCCTATTGTGTATGAATTTCATTTATAATGCTTATGTGATACGCAAATGTATGTAACTACATTGGATAATTGAACGCAAACAAGGATATCTATTTGCGCGACGCTAACTATGATTGTTTAATAAGATAGGTAAGACACTTAAAATAGTTTGGGAATCTGCATGATATGCTGCCATAGCAGCGCGAAATTACCTAAGCCACGAGTTGGGGTTGCGCGAAGGTCAATCGTACCTTTTCGCGAAGGTACTAAAGGTCAAAATAAAGGGCTAGTTTGGAGGTGCCCTAGAACTAAGTGAGTTGCGCAAAAGCAGGAATAGTAGGAATAAATTGACTTCATGAACATCTCAGGGTGCAAAAACTTGGTTCCACCATCCCCCCATACTGCTTCGGATGAGACTTTGGTCCGCGCTCCATGGGCTGATGCTGAAAGGGCTAGTAGTGAAGGGATTTGTTTGGCTAACTAACGTTGAACCTGGGTCAGGCCCCACCAAGCCAACAAATGGTTCCGTTACTAGGATTGGAATCTGCATAAGAGATGTGTGATATCGTATCACTGGAATCCAACTAAGAAAGAGACCGGAGACTAGTTGGATAGGAAGATCCATGAATTCACGACGCATGAGAACAAAAACCGCAACTGACAAAGGAATAGTGGCTAGATAGGTACCTATATACAGAAATACATGAGATATTTTTCTGTTCCTTTCTGGTTGAGCTATACGAGTGGATCGTGAAGCTATCAAATAGCCAAGGAATGTGGAGACCTGACGGTCCTATTTTTGGAATTTGGAGTTAGTACAGATACTAGAAGCATCTGAGGATAAGATCACCCGTGTTGTCGATCATTGGCTTGATCACATCATAGGATGATTTGTGAGTGAATTCACATTCGATACTTCATTCAGCTACAACGAGGCGGAGTGACGCTTTTTCAAAGGTCCACGAGGTAAGTACTTGAAATCTTTGAATACCTGAATTAAAATGATATTGTGCGAAAAGCGAGTTATGCAACTACCTTGATGTTCAAAGCTACGTGAAGTGGAAAAACTTATAGGAACGAAGGAAGAAAGGGTCCTAAATATAGTCCATTAATTTCACCTCCACAAGGTGATGAAGAGGGAATAGCGCAGGCTTCTCTGCGAAGTGCTATTCAATTAATAAGACATGGATTCCCACGACTACCACCTCCACCCACACCACCTCCAACTTCACCACCATCACCTACGACTTCACCCGTATCACCTCCGCCTCCATCGCAGTTTAGTATGGCAAATTCAGTGAAGCTTCCTTTGTTTAAAGGCTTGGGAAATGAGGACCCGGACCAGTTTTTGTTTGTCAAGAAAGCTGTATGGGAAGCACAAGGCATTACAGATGATCACATGAAGAAGGAAACATTGGTTAGTGATTTTCATGATCGCTCGCTAACCTAGTACATTAAATACTCTAATGATAATCCAAACGCTGGAGTGGCAGACATCCAAACCATGTTGAGTAGAGAATTCAATAGGCCTAAATCTGAGGCGCAGTTGATTACAAGATTCAAGGAAATCATGTTGCAACCAGGTGAGACACCTTGGGAATTAGATCAGAGGTTGAAGTGTAAAATCCGTGAAGCTAACATGAACTTAACAGACGAAAAACACCACAAATGGTTCGTGGCTTCGCTCCTACCACACCCAAGGGTTGCGCTATCACAACAGAAGATAACAACTCGAGAATATGCCTTGGATATTGTAAAGAGATTGCATGAAACACCACTGCAAGATCCAAATAGGGGGGTTCATAAGATCCATGTGCATTTAAAAAATATTTTCCTTGAGATGCAAAGTTTGAAGTAGGACACAACAGTTTGACCAGAGGTTCGCGAAGAGGTATGGTGCCTGAAATGAAAGGGTCAAGGGCATGACAAATAACATTTCCCAGTGTTTGTGAATGATATTGCTAGAGGAGGACCGATGCCTTTGAGGTTGGAAGCTCAAGCAAGACCAAGCACAGAGCCTGCATTGTGGTGTGCTATATGTCAGGTAGGAGGAATACATGCCACAGATAATTGTCATTTGCTACAAAAGTTTGTACAAATGCCACATCAATTGTTCTGCAACTTCTGTAGGTTGATAGGGCATGATGAGTGTAATTGCAGAAGCTATGAATTGATGATGGATAGAACACCTACCTATAGGGTATAGGAAGAAATGCATCCCCCTGGCGAGAGCGGGGGGATGGCACGAACAAGCTTTCAGGGGTGCGGACAAGGCTGAGGCGGAGGAGGACCTGGCAGAGGCCAGGGACAGCTGATATACTACAATTGCGGAGGACCAGGACACTATGCCCACGATTGCACTAACCCAACACGTCCGTTGTGCAAATATTGCACTCTGTTTGATCATGAAATGGAGGACTGTACTACGCTGATAGCAAGGATACGTGACAAAGGGGCGCTACCACCTCAGCCGACTCAGAACCTGCAGATGATGAGGTCTGAACCACGTGAAGAGGATCTGAATGTGAATATAGTGTTATGAAGTGGAATCGCAACAGGATATTATAAGCAGAAACAACCCAAAGATGATCCATGGGTTCGCAAATGTAGGTTTTAACCCCGTACAAAAATTACCTGCATACGAATTCTAAAACACAGAAAATAAACAATGCGAGAGCAAACACATAAAACGCATATACAAAAAGATTTCCCCTGGATCCCAAAATCGAGACTACTAGCTTGATTTTTCATTATGTTCCTTTCAATGTTATAATACATATTTATACATGTCAAAGCATCCAATACCATGGATTGAAAACGATCGCGTCCAAAAAACATGTGCGAAAATCATGCACAAAACCATAGGTGGGTCTGTCCAACCTAACATAGGGTCCAAAACCAAAATTTTACGGGGTGCTGCCCCAGACCCCATAAAGTGGGGTTACGGGTACGCCTCAAACTCCTTGTGACTCCCCCCCCAAACCCCAGTTAACTATGTGGGCTAGTCATGGAAAGAATATAACACAACCCAACATTCTCCCACTTGTTGTTTTCTTTCCACAGGGGGCCACAAGAGATCTTAGTCATTTATCCAGTCCTGCAATGCCCATTATTTCTCTACACCAAGAGAACTTCTCAGAGCTCACATATTTTGTCAATGCATCTGTAGTATTCTTTAAAGTGTCCACCTTTACCAGCAACACCTTTTTGTCTTCTATCATGTCCCTCACAAAGTGATACTGAACATCAATGTGCTTTGTCTTTGAATGATATGTAAGGTTCTTTGCCAAGAAAATTGCACTTTGGCTGTCACAGTCTATCCTTATAACTTCCTATACTAACTCCATACTTACACACAATATCTATAACCAAACTAATTCCTTGCTTGCATGAGTGGCTACCATGTATTCTGCCTCTGTAGTTGATAGTGCCACAACAGATTGTTTCTTACTCATCCAACTGAGTGCACCTCCAAATAGGTTAAACACATACCCACTTGTAGATCTTCTCTGATCTAGATCTCCAGCCCAGTCTGCATCGACAAAGCCACGAATATCCAACACTCTGTCTAATCTTGGTCTTCCTTGGTAGCACAAACCATAATCACTAGTGCCACGCAAATACCTGAAAATCCGCTTCACTGTTGTCCAATGCTCCTTCCCTGGTTTTGACATAAAACTGCTCAATACTCCCACTACATGTGCAATGTCTGGTCTAGTACAGACCATTGCATACATCAAGCTACCGACTACACTTGCATATGGAACACGGGACATGTTCTCTTCCTCTTCTTGTGTCT
>APFE030917795.1:126362-155251 GCA_000404065.3 Pinus taeda
TCCTCCATCTGGAGTTTCCACAACTCAAAACTCTGACCATTGAACTTCTCAATCTCTATCTTTCCGCTGCTCGCCATCTTCTTTCACCACCAGAATCGATCTCGCAGATCTCCCACTGAACAGGGTCTACCACAGGCCCGAGCGAAAACCCCTCAGCAACAAAGGCGTCCCCTTGAAGCCAAAACAGCTCTGATACCAAATGTAGGTTTTAACCCCGTATAGAAATTACCTGCATACGAATTCTAAATCACAAGAAAAATAAAAATGCAAGAGCATAACACATAAAACACATATACACAGATCCCAAAACCGGGACTACCAGCTTGATTTTTCATTATGTTCCTTTCAATGTTACAATACATATTTATACATGCCGAAGCATCCAATACCATGGATCGAAAACCATCGCGTCCAAAACCATGGACCGAAAAACCATAGGTAGGTTTGCTCAACCTAATATAGGGTCCAAAAAAAATTTCCCTAGGTCGCTGCCCCGGACCCCGTAGAGGGGGGCTACCTACCCCCCTCTAACCCCCTGATTCACTACGTAGGTTAGTCATGGAAAGAATATAACACAACCCAACAAGGGCATAGTGCAAACTTTCGCGCTCACATAGAGACTGGCAAAGCTACAGGAGGCCAAGCAGCTAAAGGAACAAGTGGATGCAGCATTGCACAAGGAAGCAGTTTTGAAGGCACGATTGAAGCCCTGGTTGGATGAGGCTTACACAATGACAGGATCTGTTGAAAGAAATCTTGTGACTCTACAAGAAACTTAGCAAAAGCTTCAAGCTGATAGTTCAGGAGCAGTGACTGAGTAGATGGTTGAAGATGGGAAGCAGGCAGCCGCACAATGCACTACTGAGGTTGCGGTCATACGAGTTGAGCAGGAAGGTCTTTGCGCTAAGATCTCTATGCCTATCGAGTGACTCGAGGGCGAGTCATGATGTTTTTGTTGGGGACCTGTTGGGAATGGGATCCCCCAAGGATAGTTTTGGGGCTAAAAGCCCATGTTTTGGGTTGAATTTTGTAATAAAGTTGTAAAGTCTCTGCATTTTGTGGTCGTGGAACTCGAAGGTGTCATAAGTCATAAAGGGTTGTCCACCCTTATTTTTGTAAAGTAAAGCCAGCTGTAAAGATCTACCCATGGTCTGCGGACCATGGGATTGTATAAAAAGAGCTAAGTAAGCTCTAAGTAGTCTTAATGAGTCATGAGTTGTAGTAGAAGTCTTGAGCGATAAGGAGAGAAGTCTAAGTTTCAGCTCATAGCATAGGTAGAGGCTCTGCAGCTGAGTGTGCAGAGGCCTAGGGTAGAAGTTTGCAGCTGAGTGCACGAACCCCTACAGTTGTGTGCACGGGGCGAATAGAGTCTGTAATCATCTGAAGTTATCAATAAAGAGAAGCATTCTACAATTTCTATGTCTTTGTTTCTGGTTAATGCATCTTGTCATAATGTGTACGAATTTCATTTATAATTCTTATGTGATACGTGAATGTATGTAATTATGTTGGATAATTGAACACAAATAAGGATATATGTTTACGCGGTGCTAACTGCGATTGTTTAATAAGATAGGTAAGACACTTAAACTAGTTTGGGAATCTGCACGATACGCTTCCACAGCAACACAAAAGTACCTGAGCCATAGGTTAGGGCTAAGTGAAGGTCAATCGTACCTTTTTGTGGAGGTACTGAAGGGCAGAATAAAGGGCTAGTTTGGCAAAGCCCTAGAACTAAGTGACTTATGCGAAAGTAGGAATAGGAGGAATAAACTGACATCACAAACATCTCAGGGTGCGGAAACTTGGTTCCAGCATCCCCCCTTACTGCTTTGGGTGAGACTTCGGTTCACACTCTGCGGGCTAATGCCGAAAAGGCCAGTAGTGTAGGGATTTGTTTGGCTAACTAACATTGAACCTGGGTCAGGCCCCACCAAGCCAACATTTGTCATCAATGCATGTTAGTGTTTATATATTTATTTTTATGCATGTGTGTCGTACATATGTTTGTTATGCATGCATGGTACTTAGTCAGTGTTGTAGTTGTGGCATCATGCATGGTAATTGGGATGATGATTGAGATGATGTCTATATACTGTGATGATTATGATTATACATATATTTTTGTAATCTAGTTGATATTGCAGACGAGATATCCTCCCCTGGACTAAACTGAGGTACGTTGGTTTGTTTATGATTTGGCTTAGCTGACATGATATACCTTTCAGGAAGAGAAGAACAAATATGAATAGCAAGATGGTAGACTATAGTTCATGAGATTTTCCCTATAGATCAGATGCAACATGGCAATGAGTAATACCCTCACATATCATACTTTGAGAAGTTTGAAGGCAAAAATAAGAAGTTGCAAAGAAGATAATGACTAAATCATTAAATCATAAGAGAGACTTGTGAGGGCATAGGAGAAATAAGCAAAATTCAATGCAGTTATCCTTCATAGATTGTCAAACTTGCAGAGACAGGGACCACTTGGAATCAGTCATGGACAGGACGATAGGAGTAACAGAGCATATGGTAATAGGTCACATGGTGGGCATAGGTTGGATAGAGATGAAACGGTCAGAGATGGAATATTCTTGGATACACCTGATAGACGAGGTAGTGGACTTGGGATTTACGCTACTTTTGGTTCAGATAGGTCCCAAGGTCGTCATCGTTATCATCTGTATAGGAGGACTGACAAGGGATATTTCCTCGATGAGTTCAAGAAAGAAAAGACACCTACATTTGATGGATAAATGGAGACATCATAGGATTTCAAAGCATGGTTGCTTGGGATCAATAATTTCTTCATATTGCATGATTACTCAGTGAACATGAAGCCCATAATAACTATGTTCATTATTAAAGGTAAGGCAAACATTTGGTGGGAAGATGTAAAGAACGTCAGAGGTATTTTATGAAGAGGAGTTGACTTGGAGTGATTTTGAGAGACTATTCAAGAAGAAGTATCTATTGAAGAGATACTATGATGACAGGGAAAAATAATTCTATGAGATGAAGATGGGATCTATGACCGGTGAGAAGTAAACTAGCATACTTTTGGAGTTATTGAGATATGTTCTTGAGCTCAAGGAGGAGAAGGCCAAGATTTAGATATTTTTCAGTGGGTTTCCAGTAGAATTCAAGGACGGGATTGAGTTCGATGAGCCTTGATCATTGGAGGAAGCCATTAGGAAGCTAAAGCATTTTTTTGAGTAATCAAAGTGAAGATCTGAAACTAAGCAAGATTGGAAAGGTAATGAGAATAATAAAGGAAAATGGGATAAGAAGGGACCAAGACCTCATGACATAGGTAACAAAGAGAATGCATCACCACCTAAGAAGTTCAATGCATCTGATAAATGACATGGATTTCGGTATGAGGAGCAGAAAAAGGGTGATGGTCAGAAGCCCTTACAGTGTTGAACTTGTGGAGAAGAGCATCATAGGAGAGATTGTCCACAACATCAGGGTGGTAGAATGCAGATCCACAGTGCTCAAGAGGCACAAACAGTGGTGGAAGCTGGACAGATTATTCCTCGTATTTATGCAGCATGGGATAATAGGTAGGAAGATCGCTAGTCATCTATTATCAAGATGGACGGTAAACTTTATGATCAAGTTGTTTCTATTTTGATTGACCTTGGATCTAATTATAGTTATGTTAATCCTGAATTGGTGGATAAGTGTGGTTTGAATAAAGAAGTGCATGAATAGTCTTGGTTAGTGAAATTGGCTACAAGTGCTAAGAACACAGTTCATCACTAGGTAAGAGCTTGTGCATTTGACTTGAATGGTATGTCTACATTGGTGCATTTGCAATTGAAGGAATTTCTTGAAAAGGGATACATTAGGCCAAGTGTTTCATCTTGGGGCGCACCAATGTTTTTTTTGAAGAATAAGGATGGTAATCTCAGTTTGTGAATCAATTACAGGAAGTTGAACAAGGTGACCATTAAGAACAGGTATTCATTTTCGAGGATTGATGACTTGTTTGATCATTTGAAGGGAGCAACAGTGTTCTCGAAGATTGATCTGAAATCAGGATACCATCAGGTATGCATCAAAGAAGAGGATATTTACAAGACTGATTTCTAGACCAGGCATGGGCATTATAAGTTTTTTGTAGTTCCTTTCAGCTTGACTAATGCTCCAACTACTTTTATGTGCTTGATGAATAGTGTGTTGCATCCTTATCTGGACAAGTTTGTTATTGTATTCATTGATGATATATTGGCATATTCCAATAATGAGGAAGAACATGTTGAACATTTAGAAACAGTATTGATATTGTTGAGAGATCATAATTTGTATGCTAAGCTCAGTAAATGTAGCTTCTTTAGATAGAGGTTCATTACTTGGGACACATGGTTTCCAAGGAAGGCATAGTGGTGGATATGAAAAAGATAAGAGCTATCATTGAATGGGAAACTCCTAGAAATGTGTATGAGGTAATATCATTCATGGGGTTAGCAGGTTTTTACAGGTGGTTCATCAAGAACTTCTCTCAAGATTCCTATCCTATTACGTCATTGTAGAGGAAAGGTATAACATTTGAATGGACAAAGGAATGTGCAACCAATTTTGAGTAGTTTAAGAAGTTGTTGACAAATGCTCTAGTTCTAAAGATTGCAAATAAAGATAAAGAGTTCGTAATGTGTATAGATGCTTGCAAGAGAGGACTTGGTGGAGTTCTAAGGCAGGAAGGACAAGTAGTATGCTATGAATGAAGGAAATTGAATGAGCACGAGCAGAATTATCCGAAACATGATCTTGGGTTGGCAACGGTCAACCATGCATTGAAGATGTGAAGGCACTATTTTCTTGGTATGAGGTTCGTACTAATGAGTGATCACAGTGGATTGAGGCATGTATTTTACCAACCAAATTTGAAAGTCAAGAAAGCTAGATGGTTTGCCACGATCAGTGAGTTTGACTTTGAGATCAGGTACATTAAAGGTAAGTAGAACAAGGTTGCATATGCTCTTACCAGGAGAATATAGGTGAATCATATAACAACTATGAGTTCATATTGGACAGATTTATAGGATAGAATCTTGCAAGCAGGACAATAGGATGATAGGTATAGGGAGTGTTGTGGAGGTAAATCCCCTCTGCGGACAGAGGCAATCCCTACTAGCCTAAATGGGGTCTAGCAACAATCAAACAACGCTAACACGCAGGTTCCTAATTGCAAATTAAAGACCGATGATGAGGGCCTACTTGGATTCCAATGCTAGTACTTGTAGAAGAGTCATCGCTCCCGTTCCTTTGCTCCGGCTGGTCACGATCCCCACGATCCTTGTGAACGGACACCTACACATGCAAAGAACGACACAAATACAAGCATAAAATCCAATAGATGCAACTATATATCAGTTAGAAAGGATATAACTCAATCATCATTACAAAGACAATAAGAGTGGAACCATAATGATAGTCTTCTATTATTGATAAACAAAGAAGAATACAACCATAGGTTCTGACGTCAAATCCTCCTTTGGTTGGGTGATCAGTAGCACATGCCTTGCAAAGCTTGTTGGGAATGGGGAACAAGCCTCTCTCTCCTTGGTTACTTGGACAAGAATCTCCTCACTTTAGATTTAGCCTTATGGGAATGAAGAAGGCTTCTTGTAGCATGAGCTTAGCAATTCTCAGACTTTGGGACTTAGAATTTGGAACTTGGCGAATAGAATTACTAACTAGCTTGTTAAAGGCAAAAGGACAAGCTTTTATAGATAGAGGAGAAGGAGTTAGGATTTCCACAATATTCATGGGGTTGGCTTCATCACTAAGAAGCTTCCATGAGAAGGTGGCAAACAACTGCCCTTCTATGGAGATTCGAAGCCAAACTGAACCAACTCAAGATGGAATCAGTTCGTGAATAGGTTAGGAAGAACCTTCATAAGTTTGTTTGTTAAAAACTTTACCCAACTGGGCTGGCATGAGTGCGACTCTGAGACAGAGCACCAGCTGGCATGCCCTCTTTGGAGGATTTCCTCCATTGGCGTGAGTGATACACAGTGGAACTGTGCCAATGGAAAAAGGGCTATTTTTATGGGTATTTTGCAGAAGGTGTCTTCAGGGCATATGAAGTACATACTCAAGGGGATACAATGCAAGTGTTTTCAGGTTATGTCACTTCTCACAGGTCCCAGACTAAGTCCTCCAATGTGTGGGAGAAGGGGTAACAGGGACGGTGACAAATTGTTGTGTAACAGATGCCCCCTAAAGCATGAGGCCCGAGAGAGAGAGAGGGGTGAAATGCTTTACAAGAACATGGCAAACTAAAAACACCGTCGGAGACCATGCATGAAAAAGTACAACTGATATCTCAAGTACATGATGTATGTGGTATGGGCACAACCATCCATAGTAGAGTACATAAAAATCTAGATCCAAGGTATGGGCGCAGCCATCCAGTAAGGATCGATAAGTAGACTCAGGCATGGTCACAGCCATCCAGGGAATGAGTCATGTAATGATCATAATAATCCACAAAATTGCAACCTGGATCTTAACAAACAAAATCTAGGGTCTTGCGCTCCATCTCGACCCGAACAAAGTACAAGTTCAAGCATGCGAATATGGGAGTCGAAGTCGAACATGCAAGAACATCGTCTGATTACCAATCAATGATGAAAACTGTTAACAGAACGCGAGAGGTACCACCAATAATGACAATGGTCCTCAAGGTACTATAGGTACAATCTACGACATGTGAATCAGTGAGCCGGCGTCTCAAAACCCATAGAATCATTCGATCGAAGGCCGATAATGAAAACCTCGCGTCAAACACGAAGAACCTGTCATTGAGGCATGCAGGCTCCAAGGCACCTGAAGGGAGTCTCTAAGTCAACTTCCTGGATAATGAGCTGAAGTCGACAAGAAGTAACCTTGATCGAAGGTGGGCCATAATGTTTCCCACATCATTGACACAAGACAGAGAAGGATAAGATGTTTTTTGTGAATCAGGATTATGTGAGTTATCAGAGGGAGGTTGATTATTTTGCAGAGGTCAACTTCTCTTGAACATATCGGCGGCACAACAACGGACTTGGAAGTATTTGACATCAAATGATCAGGGGTCATGGCGACAGGGCAATGAGAAAATGAGAGGTCAAACAGGATAACCCAAACCCATGGAGGCAAGTGTAAAAACAAGATGAGATGTCCCCACCCAGACACGAATGCAGACAAGTGCCATGTTCAAGAGCGACATACTGCCGACACGACAATAATTGTGGTTCCATTTTCCCCACCATTTCTGGCAAGTACCCCAGTTATTTTTTTACGACAAGCTTGACGGGGATAACATATGCTTGTAAAGCGTCATTTCGACGGAATCCAATGTCATCAAGTTTTAACGAGTCTGACAAAGGAAGAACTCGGTGTCTTTTCATGTTTAGAGAGTTTGAAAAGACAACGGAAAAGTAAACTCCAGGGGTGTCCTTTTTCGTAAAGTTGTGTCTCTCAAGCCTGAAAAAGTATAAAACAATGCTCAAAAGAACCGCCCGATCATTGCGATCGAGGAGTACTTTTCATGATTATTGATTTCGACCTGAAAAAGTAAAAAGCGATCGAAACCACGTCGTTTCATAACCGTTAACGAGCCTGAAATGACAAGGGCCCGACGATATTTTCGTCTTTACATGGTCGGAAAAGAGTTTAAAGACGACTGCCTCTCTTTTATGTTTAGTGAGTCGAGAGGAATAACTCGGCAACCTTTTCCTCTTTAAACGATCAGAAAAGAGCTAAGAGAAGACCTCCATTTTTATTCTCTTTAATGATTCAAAAAGGGAAAAAATACTCGGCAATCTCTTCATATTTTACGAGTCAGAACAAAGCTTAAAGGTGACTCGTCCTAGAGGAACGAGTGGTATAAAGGGTAGCAACTGGTTCCGGCAATGGTGGAACTGCTCAAAACATGTAATGGTCAAGAGGCTGGCTAACAAAACCACTCTTAACTGCAGTCCCTGAGGAAAGGAAAATGAGTAAGTGAAAGCATATGATTGGCCAAAGAGATGGTGGCGATGGGATGAAAACAACCAAGGCTCATCTAACATAATTTAGCGGATAAAGACAACAATCACAAGATGTAAAATGGGTATGAGTTCATTTTTACACAAGCTTGAACCATGGAGAACTTTGCTTGGATTCGGTTTCATGTTTACACAAGATTGAAATGAAAAACTATGCTTGTTATAAGTTCGCATGCCCCCAGCATAATGATGCAAAACGAGGTACATGCCCCCCAAGCTTCATTGAATTCAACAAAGTGGATGGAATGAAGGTTCACTTTCGAGATCTTGGAAAGACTCGACTTGTATTTTACGAGATCTTGATCAAAATACTCGATTTGGAAAGGAAGTTGTTTCATTTTTTAATGAGGTTGACACAGTAAAAGAACTATCCTCATAACCCTTGTTTCATTTTTTAACGAGCTTGACACAAGATCAGGAACTATGCTCAAACCAAACCAAGTTTCATTTTTTAAGGAGCTTGACATAGGAAAGCGAACTATGCTCCGACCATACCTAGCTTCATTTTTTAAGGAGCTTGACATAGGAAAGCGAACTATGCTCCGACCAGACCTAGTTTCATTTTTTAAGGAGCTTGACATAGGAAAGGAACTATGCTCCGACCAGACCTAGTTTCATTTTTTAAGGAGCTTGACATAGGAAAGCAAACTATGCTCCCGACGGACCTAGTTTCATTTTTTAAGGAGTTTGACATAGGAAAGTGAACCATGCTCCGAACGAACTTCATCATAATGAACAGGAAGTCGTTGCTTCCAAGAGTGTCACTCCCGGTGGAAGGACAACATCTTGGAAGTCAGGACCCAATGCCCCCAAGACACTATGCACGACGGCAGCATCACTGGATACAGGCACAAGGTAAGTAGCCACGTAGTTGACCTGCGGTGTGGCAGATACAACCGGTGGATAAAAACCAGGAGGGGATGACAACTGCGCAGGAGGCACCGGGGGACTAAAGAATGATAATTGATCGATAGTCACAATTCTTCCATCGTGTGGAAAGCAAACCTCATGGAAAAGTGAAGAGACAAGGGCCCCCATGGCATAAACATAGTCATGACCAAGGAGAAGACTGAAATCTAAAGCACCTTGGGTAACCAGTACGTCTATATAGATGGTTTTTCCTCCCAAAGTAATAGGGAACTGTGGGAGGATCCCTAATGGTTGACTAGTTCCTCCGTCAAACGCCATCAGATTCTGCGCAACCGGCACAAGCTGTGGGGAGCCCAAAGCTTGCCAAGTAGTGGAAGGCATAAGAATAACAGATGCACGCTCATCCAAGACAGTGCCAGGTACTGCCATATAATTGGCATGTACTGTAATCTGGAAAGGCACATGGGATGGAAGGCAGAAGGTGGTCAAATGACTCCAGTCGAAGGAAACGACTGAACTACTTGGTGGGGGAATCGTATGATTGCCCCCCTGCTCTGAAGAAGGACTCTCGGGATCAGCTGGGATAGGAGAGTCATTTTCGGACTCAGGAGAATCTGACGAGATGAGAAGAACATGAGCATGATGCTCTTCCGACACAAAGTGATCAACAGGCGGTGAACCCAAGTTGACACTTTCTCCGACCAATGGTTGGTCCGGAACAGGCTTAGCACAGCCAGGTTCGGAAAGAGGAGGATGGACAAGAAGAGGATCTAAGTCAATCTCTTTCTCGACAGGGGGAGGATCTGGAGAGAGCTTCTGATAACCAACAGGGAGGTGGGGTGAAGAAGCTGTAAGACTTTCCAAAATAGCGGAAGCTTTATCCATGAGTGGACAAAGGTGAAGGAGATGGTTGCCTTCACATAGTCTATAGGGGAATCGAATCTTCCCGTTCTTCTTACCATTGCTAGCTAGTAGGGTAGCATCGCCATGAGCTCCAGAGGACAATGAGGGATGAGCCAAATCATGAGACCATACTTCTAAGATCCTGGGAATGCCAGGACAATCACGAAGAAGATGGTCACCCTTGCACAACTTACAAGGAAACTTAACCTTCTGCAGAGGAGTAGAAGGAGTTTCGATCTGAGTTGTACTTGGGGCAGCACCTACACTTTTAGCCTCTCGTTTAAGCGACTTCTTCTTCTTTGTCTTCTTCTTCTTCTTCTTAGCCACCTGG
Source organism: Pinus taeda (assembly GCA_000404065.3). Classification (NCBI taxonomy): domain Eukaryota; kingdom Viridiplantae; phylum Streptophyta; class Pinopsida; order Pinales; family Pinaceae; genus Pinus; species Pinus taeda. The sequence goes on from APFE030917795.1 coordinate 136,512, forward strand.
TTACTTGAATCTAGACTTTCACCAGGCGAAGTAGAAGATGAGGGCGTAGAAACAAGCGAAGAAGGGGAGAGGCCCACCTTGGAATCAACATGATGTTGTTCGGGTGGAGGAATTGATTGACCAGTAGTTGAGACATTGGGGATCACAGAGCTTGAGAACAACCAGACAGGCAACCCAACAGTTAACCCAGGAAGGGACAACGTTGCCAAGTAAGGAGCACCAGCATTCCCAAAAGGAGGAAAATGACAAGGATTCCCGTTAGAGGGGATTCCTGGGTTGGTGAACTCTGGAAAAGTTGCCATCAAAAACTGAAAGTCACACACACAGGGCTGAAAAAGAGTCAAGGCACACAATCAAATGGCCAACAAACAAAACCTAATAGGGCGTGTGATCGCGGACGAATAAATTTTAAGACACAAGGACATAACTTGACCTTTTCATTTTTAAAGAGTCGAGAAAAGGACAAAATATGACTCTAGTCACCTTCGAATGTTTAGTGACCCCAAAATGACAAATGCTCAAGTGAGCCTTTTCTTTTAAGGAGTCCAAAAAGGATCAAAAAGTGACTACTCTGGAGAACTAGGCAAGGGGTTTACCAGACAATCCGTAAAACCGCATATACACCTTAGCAATCATATGAAAACCAAGGACTTTCTGTACGGCAGTCAATCTTCCTGAATGTTGTGTTCGATGCGTTACGGGCTGTAAGGTGGCAGACACGGCTTCCTATGGATCAAGGATGATAACCTAGTGGGGTCTCCCCATATACTCGATGGTACGTGGGAGCACAAGTCCGTACTAGACCACGGTTGAGTCACAAAAGGAGGAATCACCCAACCTTGAGTGGAAAAAAAAGTGACTAGGTTTAACGACGTCGGAGCATGTCTCTAGCCTAGACCTCTAGAATGTGAGCGTTATGTTCCAATGCGTTGTTAGATTCATTCGGTTTATTTTAAAGTTGATCTTGTGTTAAGTTTCGGTTTTCAGGTCCTACCGTATGTAATCTCTCAAAATTCCCTAAATGCAATCTATATGCCAAAACATGTCATTTCATTCGATGAATGCTAATTATGAGAGAGTTCAAGAGCTTTCACACAAACGAAACGATCAAAAAACAACAAAGAACTTCCTTAATGCAGCTAATGCAAATTAACAAACTTTTCCTTAAGATCACCAATCACTAATCGAAATGAAAAGTTCTAATTCTCATTAACTAATACAAAGCAAAAGAGATTTTTCTTTTTGATGATGGCAAAAAGCACTAAACAACTTTGAGAAATGATAACAAACAAATTCTATTCAATACAAGCACATTCAGATCCCTAAATCACAAAGCAATCCTCCAAAGAACGAGAAAAGTCCCAAAGACACCAATGAGTCGTGTAATCTAGTCTCAAAGCGAGACAAAGCTGAATTCAAGTGAAAACAAAGCAAGTCACCCAAATAACGCAATAAAACGATTAACAACCACTAAACGAGTGCAAGGGAGCAATCAAAAAGTTGACTGGACCAATAGAAGACCAAAACTCCTAAGGAAGGCTCGACACACAAAGCCACTAGATGCCCTAAGGCTAGAAATGTGAAATTGATAGAAAATGACAAACACCCAAAGGGTAAAGGTAATCTATGCACAATTTTCATTCATATTTTGAAAATGAGAATTCTAATTATGCAAGTGTGATCTATGCAAGAGAATTCTCAAATGCAAGATGATTCTAATGTAATCTAAGAACCAGTCAAGTGCAAATCAAGAAAATTGGGTGAGAGTTCCAAAGATCAAAAAATAAAAACACTCAAAGGCGATTAACACTCATACACAATTTAGCCCCCCCGGCGAATGAGGGGGGAATTTTTTTGCAAAAACAAAAGCAAAAAGATGCAAAATTATGAAGAGACTGAGAAAAACCTCCAAGTAATGACCAAAGGAAATCAAATTAAGAATTTCTCAAAAGAGAGACTCAAAACCAGTCAAACAAGACTCTGACACACTCAAGCAGTCGAAAAAAAGGTACCCAGAACAAAAACCAAGCTCAGGAGGCTCGAAACCAAGCAAACTTCAAAAGTTCCCAGGCTTGGCACGACTGTCAGGCTGCAACTAGCGCCTTTCAGGGATTGGCGCGGGTTGTCAATGAGCAACTGGCGCCAACTGGCACGACTGTAACGCTATAAACAAGTGCTAGCTGAGTTTGTTATGGAAAAATAAAAAACAAAAGAGCCAAAGCTAAGTCAACAGTACCCAGGTACACCAAGGGGCAAGAAGCAACACAGGGATTCAACCCAGAAAGCTAATCAAGCAGGAGAAACCAAGAAACAAGGCAAGTTCCAAGCCGTTCAGTTTGTAAACCAAACCGGAGATGGACTGAAGTGGCGTTGATCTACTTTGCTAATGCAGAGCAATAGCGTTTCGAAGGCTATCTGGCCGTACCTCAGGCTCCGTCTAAATTTTACAAATCAAACAACAAGACAAAACAAACAACAAGGCAAAAAAGCCAACTCCCTAGTGGAGTCGCCAAATTGTTGTGGAGGTAAATCCCCTCTGCGGACAGAGGTGATCCCACTAGCCTAAATGGGGTCTAGCAATAATCAAACAACGCTAACACGCAGGTTCCTAATTGCAAATTAAAGACCGATGATGAGGGCCTACCTCGAATCCAACGCTAGTAGTTGTGGAAGAGTCGTCGCTCCCGTTCTTTCACTCCAACTGGTCACAATCCCCACAATCCTCATGAACGGACACCTGCACACACAAAGAACGACACAAATACACACATAAAATCCAAGAGATGCAACTATATATCAGTCAGAAAGGATATAACTCAAACATCATCATAAAGACAATAAGAGTGGAACCATAATGATAGTCATCTATTATTATTGATAAACAAAGAAGAATACAACCAAGTTCTGACGTCAAATCCTCCTTTGACTGGGTGATCAGCAACGAATGCCTTGCAAAGCTTGTTGGGAATGGGGAACAAGCCTCTCTCTCCTTGATTACTTGGACAAGAATCTCCTCATTAAATATGTAGCCTTATGGGGATGAAGAAGGCCTCTTGTAGCATGAGCTTAGCAATTCTCAGACTCTGGGACTTAGAATTTGGAGCTTGAAGAGTAGAATTACTAACTAGCTTGTCAAAGGCATAAGGACAAGCTTATATAGAGAAAGGAGAAGGAGTTAGGATCATCCACAAGATTCATGGGATTGGCCTTATCATTAGGAAGCTTCCATGAGAGGAGGAGAACTACTTCCCTTGTATGGAGATTCGAAGCCCAACTGAACTAACTCAAACTGGAATCAGTTCATGAATAGGTTAGGAAGAACCTTCGCAAGTTGGTTTGTTAAAAACTTTACCCAACTTGGCTGGTGCGAGTGCGACTCTGAGATAGAGCGCCATCTGGTGCGCCCTCTTTGGATGATTTCCCCCATTGGCGCGAGTGATACACTGTGGAACAATGCCAATGGAAAAAGGGCTATTTTTATGGGTATTTTGCAGAAGGTGTCTTCAGGGCATATGAAGTACATAATCAGGGGGATACAATGCAAGTGTTTTCAGGTTATGTCACTTCTCACAGGTCCCGGAATAATTCCTCCAATGTGCGGTAGAAGGGGTAACAGGGACGGTGACAAATTACTGTGTAACAGGTTGATCAAACAGAAGCGCTTTAGGCATCCAGGAAGGCGCAAGAGAGATGCCCCAACCATCAATGTCGTAGGACAACTGTACGACCTGATGTTGGGGTAGGTAATTTGTCCAAAATATCTAGACCCTGGAAGCCCAGTAGTTGTCGTCCACATCAATGGCACCATGATCCCACACACTTTGATTGATCTAGGAGATGCCATTAATGTGATGACAAACCACAATGCTCAAACTCAACCTTCAGGGTTCCTTGAGGAAGACCACAACCGTGCTATAGTTAGCAGACCGCTCTACCATGACCCATGAGGGGATTGTGGAAGATGTGATGGTCTCCATTGGTTCTTGTGAGTACCTTGTTGATTTTTTAGTTCTCTAGCCCAAGGCAAAGCTCACTGGGTATCCTCTCATCCTGGGAAGACCCTGGTTGGTTACCGTCGATGCCTACATCAGCTGTTGAGCTGGGAACATGACCATAAAGAATGAGCATATGTCCAAGCAGTTAATCCTATATCCTCCTACCCAACCCTTGCTAGAACATGATCTACCTCTCTGGTTGGAGGAGGAAGATGAGGATGAGGATTATATGACAAGGAAGAGGAGACCACATCAGAAGCATAGGATGTTAGGGAGGCCACCAGGGCCATAAAAGATGAGGAGATGGACTAAGTTGCTTAAAGGATGAGCAACACTTTCAGTAGGGGGTGATGATGATCCTCATAAATGGGTAATTATATGGGCTCATTTTACCTCCTAACCTAGTCAAATCAACCATTCTCTTAACTTATTACATGATTTTCTGATTATATTTATTCTTATAGAGTGAGTTGAGTTAGTAATGATCCCATGAGATCTAATATGTGTTTAATGCAGATTATTGATGATTTTTGTGGTGAAAGTCAAGGATACAATGGAACAATGGCAGCAATAAATCGAAGTGGACAAAGGAGAGGACTTATAGGAGGGAATCTCCCTAATTTATTACTCCCCACTTCGAATTCCCCTTCATTCAGCTTGGAGTACAGGCAACCAAGTTATTCATTAGCAGGTAGCCGAGCAAGTGGAGGACAACTGATGTTTATCTCGAGTTTTGGGAGCCAAGCCTCCCTAATTTTGAGGAAGCTGTTGGGAGCTTCATTTTTATAAGTAGAGAGCCCTATGGCCTCACTAGGGCTGAATTTTTGTTGAATTTTTGCTGCAGCATTGCTTATGTAACTCTGCTCAACTTCGAGCTTATTGTCTTGATAGTTCATGTAACCTTGTTGTTGTTTTGAGAATAAAGATGGAATCCTTTTTGAGTTAGCACTGAGTTACCTCAGAGGGCTGAAGCTCTTGGGTTAGGGCCCAATCCAAGCAGCCAAGCTCCTCTTTTCTTGTATTTGTATGTTTCTGTTGTGGCCACCAACAACCCCCCTTTTTATTTAGTGTTATGACTAATACTAAATAAGTGGGGACCCTTAGCTAAAAATTCAAAAAAAAATCAATTAGTGATTGTATTTCCTTTTCAATAAAACTTACCATCATAAACTTAAGAGAAGACCTTTGCGAAATCTCAAAAACTTAAGTTTTGTGATGAGGGAAGACAAAATCACTCCTTAAAGGATATCGTATCGCAGAAAAGATAACAGCATGCCTACTTACAAGCTAAACTCTAAAATCGTGAGAATGCAATGCGAAATTGCAAAAGGATAAACATATATTGCATCGCAAGTCTTAGAAGCAAACTTATAATAAAAAACCACAGAAAATGCTGATATGCGATAGCGCATATCGCAAAATCGCACCTCACAAGAAACTGCTTAACACAAAACATGCATATATTATGATTCTGCGATGTTGCGATTATGCGATATTACGACCATGCGATATTGCGATTATGCGATTTGCGACCATGTGATACTGCGAAATTACAATAATGCAACAAAACGATATTACGATAGGACAACAGAGAGATCTTGCGATCTTGCGATTATGCGATGCAGCGATCTGCGATACTGCAAAGCAAATCACAAAATCGTCCCATCACAAATTTTTCTGGTTCATTATTCAAGAAAAAGTGTTTCCATTAAATGAGACTGGTTATGTGCTTTAATACTCATTAATGAAGTAGTTTCCAGTTGCTAATGAAATATAGTTTTGAGTTTATCGAAGAACCAGTTCACGTAAGGTGGCATATTTTTACATGTCTTCGGTAGTCAAAGCATTCCCGTCGTTATTTATTATCATTACTCTCACCTCACTTGTAAACTGCAGGAATGAAAGACAAAAGGTTATACAAAGCAGTGTACAGGAAACTACAGTGAAGATAGGCGAGGCTCTGATGTTTGAAGATAAAGAAATGGAACCCTTATACACAGACACCGCATCCAACAGAAAAGTGGATATTTTCACCTGGGAAGGCATACATAATCTACTTGAGGAAATAAATCCTAAGGTAATGGGATTTATAGTTATTGCAGACTCATCAGATTTTTCTAAAACCTTAGTTGCAAATTTAGCTTGTTCAGTTTTGCGCCGAGTACCAGCAAGACCCAATCCGCCAAAATAAAGCATGCAAGAGGCAGAAAACACATCAAGGAAGCCTAGATCGAGAAACAGAGGCAGTTTAATCGTGCATCGCTAGGAAAAATTTCTTGAAGAGCCATATTAGCTATAATCAGACTGAAGACAGACGGCTCAATAAAAGGCATATTAACTAAGTTAAATTCAATTTTTTACTAGGTTTACTCAGTAGGGTATACGCGAGTAGGGTAGGCAGGATTATATGACAAGGAAGAGGAGACCACATCAGAAGCATAGGATGTTAGGGAGGCCACCAAGGCCATAAAAGATGAGGAGATGGACTAAGTTGCTTAAAGGATGAGCAACACTTTCAGTAGGGGGTGATGATGATCCTCATAAATGGGTAATTATATGGGCTCATTTTTAGCTATGACCGTACAAAAGTGCCAAATGATAACTTAGGCATTCAAGCATTAACATATAAACAATTAATCTTAAATATCACTCTAACACAGGAGATAGAACAATTAAGAGATAGAAGTACCATTTATAACTAGCTCTACTCATGAGCTTCAAGCGATAGCAATTTATCTCTTCTTAATCCAACATCAACTAAGAATACAGAAGTGCAACACCAGTAGCAGATATCAAATACAAAAATCAATAATTCATGTTCCATTCATTCATCAAAACCTCCTCGGAGGGTGCAAAAGTGCATGTTCTGAGGACAAGTTTTTGATAAATTTCTAGACCCTTCTCTAAATGCATGAGAAGGGTTTAAATACTGCTAACTACGTCTAAAAATAACTTATCTACAAAAATTTAGGATACGGTTTAAATGACTGTCCTTTTTTTAGGCAAAATAAAATAAAACTATTTCTAAACTTAAATCTAAAGCTAACTATTTATGTATTTTCTCCTTTATATCGCAAGCATTCAGCATTTGCTTGAGCGAAGTTGGTTGGCCGACTTTGGCCTTTAGTTGTCCTGTGAACTGAAACTGCTAGAGCTGGCACCATCTTTTCGGCAGAATTTATGATGCTTGTTTGAGAATCATGCAACTGCTATGTGGTTCTACTGAGTAAAACCAGTAAAAAACTAAATTTAACTTAGTTAATCTGCCTTTTCTTGAGCCCTTTGTCTTCAATCTGATTATAGCTGCTATGGCTCTTTAAGAAATTTTTCCTGGCGATGCGCGATTAAACTGCCTTTGTTTCTCGATTTGGGCTTCCTTGATGCGTTGTCTGCCTCTTGCGTGCTTTCTTTTGGCAGATTGGGTCTTGCTGCTACTCGACGTAGAACTGAACAAGCTAAATCTGCAACTAAGGTTTTAGAAAACTCTGATGAGTCTGCAGTAACTATAAATCCCATTACCTTAGGATTTATTTCCTCAAGTAGATTATGTATGCCTTCCCAGGTGAAAATATATGCGTTTCTATTGCATGCGGTGTCTGTGTATAAAGGTGCATTTTCTTTATCTTCAAACATCAGAGCCTCGCCTATCTTCACCGTAGTTTCCTATACACTGCTTTGTATAACCTTTTGTCCTTCGTTCCTGCAGTTTACAAGTGAGGTGAGAGTAATGATAATAAATAATGATGGGAATGCTTTGACTGCCAAATACATGTAAAAATATGCCACCTTACGTGAATTGGCTCTTTGATAAACTCAAAACTATATTTCATTAACAATTAGCAACTACTTCATTAATGAGCATTAAAGCACATAACCAGTGTCGTTTAATGGAAACACTTTTTCTTGAATAATGAACCAGAAAAATTTGTGATGGGATGATTTTGCGATTTGCTTTGCAATATCGCAGATCACTGCATCGTATAATTGCAAGATCGCAAGATCTTTTTGTTGTCCTATCGTAAGATCGTTTTATCGCATTATCGCAATTTCGCAGTATCGCATGGTCGCAAATCGTATAATCGCAATATCGCATGGTCGCAATATCGCATAATCGCAACATCGCAGAATCATAATATATGCATGTTTTGTGTTAAGCAGTTTCTTGCGAGGTGCGATTTTGCGATATGCGCTATCGCATATCGGCGTTTTCTATGGTTTTTTATTATAAGTGTGCTTCTAAGACTTGCGATGTGATATATGTTTATCCTTTTGCAATTTCGCTTCACATTCTCATGATTTTAGAGTTTAGCTTGTAAGTAGGCATGTTATTATCTTTTCTGCAATGCGATATCCTTTAAGGAGTGATTTTGTCTTCCCTCATCACAAAACTTAAGTTTTTTAGATTTCGCAAAGGTCTTTTCTTAAGTTTATGATGGTAAGTTTTATTGAAAAGGAAATACAATCACTAATTGATTTTATTTTTTATTTTTAGCTAAGGGTCCCCACTTATTTAGTATTAGTCATAACACTAAATAAAAAGGGGGGTTGTTGGTGGCCACAACAATTGGCGATTCACTTGGAAGAACCAGTTATCTCTGTCGTTCTTTTGAATTTTCTATACTTCCAAAACAGAAAATTTTCCAGAAAATTAAACTTTATTATAGAAAGATAAAGTTTATTATGCTTTAACCTGTCAATGATATTTTGTTTCAACTATTTTCAACTCTGATTATTTGCTTCCTCAAGCAAGTTCTTGTATTTACATCAGTCATTACTTGGTTTTATAAATATAAAACAAAGGCTTCTCTGTAAATTAGTTTTAAATATGCTCATTTGTCGTAGGTAGAGCCTCTGCTGCCAGCAGGCATTCATAGCCTCGACAGGGTTGCCTGTTACCCAGCAATGATCTAAATCCTACGTAAAGAAACCTACAATTCTCAAAGAAGAATCCACATCAACACTTATTGCATTTGATTTTCTTTTATTCTTAAAGAACAATGTCTTGGTTTGATGGCCAATTTATGACACAATCATTCACTTGATTTATAACTTACTGAACAAGCTGGCTCGTGATGAGACCCCTTACCTTTTGATTGGAACAATCTTAAGTCATTGCCCTGTTGTGGTATGCAGTTTTGGCAAAGTCAGAAAGTTATAATATCTGTGATTATGATAAGCCGGCTCGTGATGAGACCTCTTACTCTTTAAGATAAAGTGTATCCTTGAATTATTTCTCTGAAATTTGTGATTTCCTTAGTAGGGAGGAAGTCATTGTTTCCTTAAGATAGCTCTAGACGACAATAGTAGAGTTTTTGGAAGGAGCTATTCTACAGAGAATCTTTATTTTGTTATTAATACCTTTCATTGCATTGATATAAAACAATTTCTCACTAAAGGTTGTTTTCATCAAATTTTATGAAGTTGAAACTATATCATATCTAGGCTAGAGTCTTTAACTGTATCTTTCTATAATAAAGATCAATTTTCCAAAAAAATTTGCTATTTATACAAGTGAAAGATCAAAATTTGAAAGAGAATTGGTGTCTTTTTCGTGAATTCCTAATGTAACCATTCACAACTGGTTTTATGAAAATAAAAATATATTCTACAAAATAGAAGAGTAATCTTCTAGGGAAAATATTTTTTAAGGATCTGACCATTAACATGTAAAGAATCTATTTTTCCTGCTAAATCTTGCAACATAAAAGTGGACAGACCTATGACTTCTACAATCTGAAAAGGACCAAGCCACATTCGTTGAAATTTTGTATGTTTTCCTTTTTCTTCATGAGCCTTGTCCCATTTTAAAACTAGATCTCCCACCTGAAAATATTTTCTGGTCATTATATTTGAATCAAAAGAGGATTTTACTAATGCTTGATGATGAGCGTGAGTTCTTTTGGCCTGCTCTCTTTGTTCTTCTAACTTGATTATTTCCATTTGCCTTAGTTGTAAGGAGGAAGTTGGTACTTCATCAATATATTGAACTAAATACAGAGAGGGAATTGCTAAATGAATTGGGAGAACCGCTTCTTTTCCATAAACTAAATTGAATGGAGAAGTGCCATTTGAAGCTTTTTGTGTTATTCAATCTACCCATAAAGCATATATTAAAGATTTATGCCAATTTTTATGATTTTGGTCAACTGTTTGTTTGATAATCCTAACTAGGTTTTTATTGGTAGATTCAGCTAACCCGTTCCCTTGTGGATAATAATTGGCGGAATATTTAAGTTTAAAACCTCTTTTAAGTGACAATTTAGTCATTGCATTTCCAGAAAATTATGATGTGTTATCAAACATTAAAGCGGAAGGCAATCCAAACCTGGTGATTATGAATTGATCTATAAATTCAATGATATGTTTAGCATTAGATGTCTTGAGTGGAACTGCGTCTACCCATTTAGTAAAGTAATTTGTTGCTGTAAGGATGTATCTATGTTGCTTAGAAGAGTGAGGAACGATCTCACCTATTCTGTCCAATCCCCACTGATCGAAAGGTTGCTCAATGTTGACTGGCTGTAGTGGTAATGATGGTTTCTTTTGTCTTTCAGTGGTTGTTTGGTAGACTTGACATTTCCTTACGTAATTGTGCGAGTCTTTGAATAATGTGGGCCAGTAATAGCATGCGCGTAAGATTTTATGTGCAGTAGCATCTCCAGCATAATGTCTGCCTGTTGGCCCATCGTGGAGTTCCTGCAAAACTTTTTTAGCTTCAGATTCTTCAAGACATCTAAGTAGAACACAATCATAATTTATCCTAAAAAGAACATCATTCAAGAGTTGATATTGTTTGGCTTTCAATCTTAGAGCTCTTTTCTTAGTATGATCGAGGTGTGAAGGGGCATACCCATTCTTCAGATAATAAATGATATCGACATATAATGACTCATTATCGTTTAGGCTTACCTCATACACTTATATGTCTGCAGATGGAATTTCATATATCAACGATGCTTTGGCCATCATTTTGCAAAAGCCTTGACCTTTTACAATACTTGCTAGTTTGATTTCTACATCATATTCCTGTAAGGCAGTGACCTAATTGGCTCTTTTCTCACCCACCTCTTTTTGTACTAAAAGATTTCTTACTGCTGAAAATGGTACAATGATTTTTGTATGAGTTTTGAGTAGGAAGGGTCTGAAATATTTGATTGCTTTGAAAACAGCATAAGCATGTTTCTCCACATCTGAATAATTTAATTCAGCCCCCTATAAGTTTGAACTGAAAAAAGCAATTGGGTCTTCTGCCTTATCTTCATTCTCTTGGGTAAGAATCGCTACGTATGATTTGTCAGAGGCAAATGCATATAAAATAAAAGGCTCTGAAAAATTTGGAGTCGCTAAAGATGGAGCATTCACAATTGCTTGTTTGATTAGATTGAGTGCCTCATATTCGTCTTGGCCCCACTTGAATTTTGAGTTCTTTTTTATCATAGTTTGTAAAGGAGATACAATTCTTGAAAAATATGACACGAATCTTTTTACAAATTTGATCTGGCCAAGGAAAGATTGCATGGCTTTTTTGTTGTGAGGTAGGGAAATTTCGGAAATCTCTTTGATTCTGTCAGGTTCAATGTGAATTCTAGTTTTTGACGCTATGAATCCTAGAATTTTCCCTTCACTTAATGCGAAAAAGGACTTTTTAGGGTTGAGTGAAATTCCATAATTAAGACAACGTGGGAAGATTTGTTTTAAATCTCTGAGATGGTTGCTTCGTTTCTTGGAATAGACAGTTATATCATCCAAATAGATTACCACAGACTTATTAACTAAACCTTTGAATGTAATGTCCATGGCTCTTTGAAAAGTGGCACCAGCATTAATCAGGCCAAAAGGCATTTTTTGGTATGGGTAGGTGCCCCATTTGGTTCTGAATGTGGTTTTTAATTGGTCGTCGGGATGTACCAACACTTGATTGTATCCTGAGAATCCATCCAAAAAGGACATTAATTCTGACCCAACGACTACCTGCAAAATTTGTTCCATAGGAGGCAAAGGAAAATTATCCTTTTGGCAGGCTTTATTAAGGTTTCGAAAGTCAATACAGATTCTAATATCTCCATTTTTCTTTCTAACAGGGACCATTTTGGAGACCCATTTGGAATGTCAAACGGGAAAGATTATTTTGGCTTTCAATAACTTGTTGAGTTCAGATTTGATCTCGTTTTCTAGATTGGGATGGATTTTTCTCCACTTTTGTTGGACTGGTTTTTCATTGTCAATCATTGGAATAGTATGTTGGATGATGGAAGTGCCATACATTTTAAGTTCATCATAGTTCCAAGCAAAAACATTTATGTATTGTCTCAAAAGACGAATGTATGCTAATTTTTCTTCAGGAGCTAGGCCAAGGCCTAGGTTGATATTCTGGGGTTTGGTATCAGCCCCTAGATTTACTAATTCATAGTTTAGAGTTGAACTTTGGAGTTTCAAATTGGTAGATCTTTTAAACCGATCTTTCAAATCATAAAGGTCTTCTAGTTTGACTACCGACTTAGGTAGAGCATTGTTAGTGCTATCTTGTTGCAATTGTCGGTCATGTTGGTCTTCATCAATTATTTGATTGGTATAGGATCCTTCAGATGTGAGAAAACTCACGATGTCAAGATCGTCGTTAAAAATTCTCCAATTTGTGATGTTGTCAGGAATAGAAGGTCGAAAGATTAATTCTATTGAAAGTCTATCAGGACTAAAATATTCTAAAGGGATAAGTTTGGAAGCTACGTTAGCTAGGAGGTATGCACTTGCATTTTGGATTCTGGGAATTGATGAAATATTAAATGCTATAAAGTGTTGAGTCAGATCTTGAACTAGAGATTGATAAGGTTTTAGATGACCTGATAAACAATGTATAGTATTACGTAGCTGTCTGACTACAATTTCTGAATCTCTGAAAACTTGAAGGTATTTGACGTCTAATCCGATTGCTTTGTACAACCCTTGGACTAAATCTTCATATTTTGTTGTATTGTTGGTGCAATCAAATTCGAGTCTGCAAGTTAACATAGTTTTATCTCCTTCTGGGCTAACTAGCACGCATCCTGCTCCTGCTCCTTCGTTAGATTTGGAACCATCAAAAAATAATTTCCAAAATGAAGATTTATTTGCAGGACTATCTAAAAAATTGATACATTTAGAACTATCCGTTTGAGAAAAAATTTCAACTTGGGATAAAACAAAGTGTTCTAAGTAAGGTGATGTGTGAGCATTAAAATTTCCTAGGAAAGAATCTACTGAGTAATTGCCAGTAATGTTGTTGTTATATGCTACTGGTTCATTTTCCCCCTCGAGTTCTGTTACTATGTATTTCTGATGTCGTTCTTGTTCAACTTTTATTTGATTTGGTTTACCATTGTAGGGCAGCCACATGTGCGACCAGTCAGTTGTGAAGTATCCATGGAGTTTTTCTGACCAATCCCTACTAAAAATTAAGCCATAAATTATGGAATATCAGCAACTAAAATGTCGATAACTTGACATACCTTTGGGTTGAATGAAAACCTTATGGTAACTTGATTTAATTCTCTAATCACTTCGACCTGTGATCGATCTAGCTAGACTATGCACACAGCAAACTTTTGTGGTTGAACGTTCAATTTTGTACACATTGATTTTGGTAAAATATTCGATGAAGCTCCAAAATCCACTAAACAATTATGCACATTTTTATTAAAAATTTCATAGGTAAGAAGAAAGAAGGGAGTATGAGATCTCGATCTTCCTCCAATCAATGCGATGTCATTTGGATCAATCTTGTTAATCACATTAGTCGGAGGTCTTCCCATTTCATGAGAAGCCTGAGAAATTACAGCGGCAGGCAAAGGTGCAACTGGCACAACATGTAATTCTTTCCAAAGTATCTTTTGCTGGTGTTTTAACTTGCTCAATTCGTAAAGAGTGATGTTAGCCTGAGTCTTCTTCATATATTCTATAATATTGTACTATATTTCATCCAAAACGATCAGTGTTTTATATGGAGTAGAGGAATCTGTTTGGACTGGGCTAGTTTGAGTCGCTTTAGATGTTGTCTTCTTGGGTGCGACTTTATCCTTCATTGCCGAGCTTGCGCTCTTTGGCTTAGGGGTAGTTTGGGGGGGATCAAGCTGATTTTTGCTTCGTGTACTAACCGGGAATGCTTCTTGATCCTCTTCTTGTGGGAGGATGAAATCCCACATTTCTTGTAACTCTACAACTTCCTCATCAGTTTGCTCTTCAGTAGCAATCTCCTCTTCTTCTTCTTCTTCAAATTCAGTGTTTGTAATAGCGTTGGGGGGCTTTGAATCATTTGAGGGATTTCTTTTAAAAGCTCTGTATGGCTTCTTTGAATAAGTTTCTGCCACTTGTTTCTTAATGTCAACCATCTTGTTAGACATGGTCTTCAAAACTTTTTGTAATCCTTCTAAATCAAAAGGATCTTTCAATTGCTTTTTCTTGGGATCTTCTTTGAATGTTACCTTCTTAGACTTCCGTTCTTTTATCGCGGTCTTCTTTTCAAGGGCTATAATCCATTTCTCTATAGTTGTTGCTTCTTTCATGTTTTCAGCCAAAGTTGCATTATTAGCCCTATCCACGAAGATTGCTATATTTGATGGTAAAGAAGTGTTGTACCATTCACTTCGCACTTCTTCGTTGGGCTTGGAAGCGGTAGAAATTTTGTTTAATAGTTTATTGAAACGAGAATTGAAGTCTTTGATAGGTTCTTTTGATTGGGTCCCGAGGTTTGACAAGTCACTAATCAATGTCACAGTAGACCTATCATCACCAAACTTAATGAGTAATTGCTCCTCAAAGATGTCCCAACTAGTGATAGATCCAGATGGTAATAAAAAAAACCATGATCCGGTTGTTCCTTGAAGGGTATAAGGAAAAAGTCGAAAAACAACATCTTCATTAATAACTCCATTAAGATTTATGGATAGCATAAATTTATTGATATGCTCTTCCGCTAGCATGCCTTCTTCAGGATTGAATTTAGGCAGCCATTTTTTAGGATGGGCTGGTAACTGACTCAAGGGTGCAGGCATTAAGACTGCCCCTGGGTTATTCCATGGAGATTGAGCCATTGCTGATCTACTAGCAAAAGGAAGCGTGGAAGATGATCCTTGAGGTTGAGGAACTGAGGGTATTATGATTCCAGATGTTTGGGAAGGAGATGTAGAAGTACCGGTAGGCTGGTGGACAATGGTCTAAAGTGGTGGAGTGGACGGTTGACCTCGCGGTGAAGATATTGAGATGGATGATGATGGTGAAAGAGTATTGCTATCGGACCCTCTAGGTGATTTCCTTGCTCTCTTCCTTGTGGGTAGAGATAATTCAGTTGGTTGAACACCAAACTTTTCGCTTTTTAATCTGGTTAAAGGATGAGCAGGGTTATATTGCGAAGTCACACTACCTTGAGATTTATCATACCTTTGAGGAGATATAGAAAATTGCTAAAGTTTGTGAATCAGAGATTCAACTTCAGGAGGTTCAAAAATAGACTGTTCTGAAATGTCAGGGTTTATAGCAGTGACTGTTGATCCTACAACTTCTGACTGTGGATTTAAGATTCTAAATGAAGTGGAGAAGTCAGGAGAGATGGTGAGGGCGATTTACTCTCAGAATGGTATTTTGATTTGGACTTGCTTTCCATTCATAGTTACAGGCCCTCCTTCTAGCGCCAAATATGTTGAAGCCCCGAAAATCGGGTATACAACAAGGGGGATACCCACCCGGTCCGAACCTTGGTTGGTAGCTCCTTTTCCGTTTGGTATAGTGGGTCTGACTGCGGATAATGGGACCAGTTTCCCAATTTGTGTGTGTGTGTAAGATTGATTGATGTTCCTAGCTTTAAAAGATTCTAATTGAGATGATCTACTTCTAATTCTAATCTAATGACATGTAATTGTATTATAAAAAAGCAACAACATCTAAATCTATACTAACCTGGGGTATGATTCTTCTATTATGCGATCTAAAATGATTTCAAATAATCACTGGTAATAAAGATCATTCAATTGTTATAAGAAAAGAATTCAATATATATGAACTACTTCGCATAAAAAGTTAAACAAAACAGTTGTGAAAAGCATATCGCATAATAAGTTGTTCATATATCAAGCATAAATAAATAGCTATCACCATACAAAAGTGCCAAATGATAACTCAGGCATTCAAGCGTTAACACATAAACAACTAAGCTTAAATATCACTCTAACACGGGAGATAGAAACAGTTAAGAGATAGAAGTACCATTTATAACTAGTTCTACTCATGAGCTTCAAGTGATAGTGATTTATCTCTTCTCAATCCAACATCAACTAAGAGTACAAAAGTGCAACATCAGTAGTAGATATCAGATGCAAAAATCAATAAATCCTATTCCATTCATTCACCAAAACCTCCTCGGAGGGTGCAAAAGTGCATGTTCTGAGGACAAGTTTTTGATAAATTTCTGGACCCTTCTCTAAATGCATGAGAAGGGTTTAAATACTACTAACTACGTTTAAAAATAACTTATTTACAAAAATTTACGATACAGTTTAAATGACCGTCCTTTTTCTAGGCAAAATAAAATAAAACTATTTCTAAAATTAAATCTAAAGCTAACTGTTTATGTATTTTCTCCTTTATATCACAAGCATTCAGCATTTTCTTGAGTGAAGTTGGTTGGCCGACTTTGGCCTTTAGTTGTCCTGTGAAAACGGAAACTGCTAGAGTTGGCACCATCTTTTCGGCAGAATTTATGATGCTTGTTTGAGAGTCATGCACCTGCTATGTGGTTCTACTGAGTAAACCCAGTAAAAAACTGAATTTAACTTAGTTAATCTGCCTTTTCTTGAGCCCTCTGTCTTCAGTCTGATTATAGCTACTATGGCTCTTTAAGAAATTTTTCCTGGCGATGCGCGATTAAACTGCTTCTGTTTCTCGATCTGGGCTTCCTTGATGTGTTTTTTGCCTCTTGCGTGCTTTATTTTTCCGGATTGGGTCTTGTTGCTACTCGGCGCAGAACTGAACAAGCTAAATCTGCAACTAAGGTTTTAGAAAACTCTGATGAGTCTGCAATAACTATAAATCCCATTACCTTAGGATTTATTTCCTCAAGTAGATTATGTATGCCTTCCTAGGTGAAAATACCCACATTTCTGTTGCATGCGGTGTCTGTGTATAAGGGTGCCATTTCTTTATCTTCAAACATTAGAGCCTCACCTATCTTCATTGTAGTTTCCTGTACACTACTTTGTATAACCTTTTGTCCTTCGTTCCTGCAGTTTACAAGTGAGGTGAGAGTAATGATAATAAATAACGACGGGAATGCTTTGACTGCCGAAGACATGTAAAAATATGCCACCTTATGTGAACTGGCTCTTCGATAAACTCAAAACTATATTTCATTAACAACTGGAAACTACTTCATTAATGAGTATTAAAGCACATAACCAATCTCGTTTAATGGAAACACTTTTTCTTGAATAATGAACCAGAAAAATTTGCGATGGGACGATTTTGCGATTTGCTTTGCAGTATCACAGATCGCTGCATCGCATAATCGCAAGATCGCAAGATCTTTCTGTTGTCCTATCATAATATCGTTTTGTCGCATTATCGCAATTTCGCAGTATCGCATGGTCGTAAATCGCATAATCGCAATATCGCATGGTCGTAATATCGCATAATCGCAACATCGCAGAATCATAATATATGCATGTTTTGTGTTAAGCAGTTTCTTGTGAGGTGTGATTTTGCGATATGCGTTATCGCATATCGGTGTTTTCAGTGGTTTTTTATTATAGGTGTGCTTCTAAGACTTGCGATGCGATATATGTTTATCCTTTTGCAATTTCGCATCGCATTCTCGCGATTTTAGAGTTTAGCTTGTAAGTAGGTGTGCTGTTATATTTTCTGTGATGCGATATCCTTTAAGGAGTGATTTTGTCTTCCCTCATCACAAAACTTAATTTTTTTAGATTTCGCAAAGGTCTTTTCTTAAGTTTATGATGGTAAGTTTTATTAAAAAGGAAATACAATCACTAATTGATTTTTTTTTGAATTTTTAGCTAAGGGTCCCCACTTATTTAGTATTAGTCATAACACTAAATAAAAAGGGGGGTTGTTGGTGGCCACAACAGAAACATACAAATACAAGAAAAGAGGAGCTTGGCTACTTGGATTGGGCCCTAACCCAAGAGCTTCAGCCCTCTGAGGTAACTCAGTGCTAACTCAAAAAGGATTCCATCTTTATTCTCAAAACAACAACAAGGTTACATGAACTGTCAAGACAATAAGCTCGAAGTTGAGCAGAGTTACACAAGCAATGCTGCAGCAAAAATTCAACAAAAATTCAACCCTAGTGAGGCCCTAGGCCTCTCTACTTATAAAAATGAAGCTCCCAACAGCTTCCTCAAAATTAGGGAGGCTTGGCTCCCAAAACTTGAGATAAACATCAGTTGTCCTCCACTTGCTCGGCTGCCTGCTAATGCATAACTTGGTTGCCTGTACTCCAAGCTGAATGAAGGGGAATTTGAAGTGGGGAGTAATAAATTAGGGGGATTCCCTCCTATAAGTCCTCTCCTTTGTCCACTTCGATTTATTGCTGCCATTTTGATCCGGATTTAAACAGGAACGCAATAAAATACAGAGATAACCATATACACAAAGATGTAGTGGAAATAATGCTTCATTTCATTAATGGAAAATACCGAAATATGCTTACAACCAGAAATGGAAATAAACCAACTAGGGCGATGGTAGCTTATCTCTGAG
>APFE030917795.1:175906-185979 GCA_000404065.3 Pinus taeda
GCAAGGCTGGACTGCTACAACAAGCGTTGGATTTGAGGTAGGATCGAACAACGCTTGGTTTCTCATAGAATAATGTATGTTTAGAGAAGGATTTCTCTTGTTTGTTTTGTTTGTCACTAGAGAGTCTTAGACTCCTAGGGAGGTAAAGTTTGTCCGCAAAAATAACTCTTTCCACATGACACTCCTTTTCCCAGTTTGAGCTTTGACCTAGTTAGCATACAAAAAAAGGTCCAACACAAGCTTGTCTAACCTTAGCAAACCTAAAGCTTTGATGCCACTTGATCTGAAAATGAGATCTTAGACTAATATTAAGGTATTACAGACTCATGTTCATGGATTTTCCTATATCACTTAGTGCAACGGATCGATAAGATTGCGAATAATATAGACAATGAGCAGTCAGAGAAACACAATAGACATAACACATAACACAGCAAAGTAATCAAGGAGTTCACCCTAAACTCCTGGGCTACTTCTCCTGGTCCAGCCTTCAGTGGTGACCTCTCTATTATGTCTTTCAAGAGTAGAGTTTTACAAAAGTGAGCTCAATTTGAGTCTCACACAACAGATACAAAACAACAAGGCTTTACTTGGATCCCCAAAGTTTTTCTGAGTACATAGACTCTCCTCGTTGAATCTGTCTCTGTTTTCCTCTCTGCCTCAGCTCTCCTGCTCTCTTTCTGTTGTCTCTTTTATTCAGTGGCTTTTTAAGCCAATCGGCGCTTGTCTGTTTGTTTTCCCTTTTGGGCTCTCTGGCTTCTGGCCTCTGTTCGCTCAAATCCCCTCTGAGCATTAAGCAATCACTTGTTAACGCTTTCAGGGAAGGTGGCCACCTGTTCTTCAACAAAAGGGACCATTGGCACATAAGAAATCCCAAAACTTTCGTTCTCTGTTTACACAGAGAAATACACGTAAAATGTTGTAAAATGCCTTTTATCGGCGCATAAGAAATCCCAAAACTTTCGTTCTCTGTTTACACAGAGAAATACACGTAAAATGTTGTAAAATGCCTTTTATTGGCGCATAAGAAATCCCAAAACTTTCGTTCTCTATTTACACAGAGAAATACACGTAAAATGTTGTAAAATATTTGTAAATAACTACTAATTTAAAATAAATTTATTTTATAATTTATTTATTTTATTATATATTTTGAATTATAAGTCAATAATATATCCTTATATTTAACATCTCTTAATAATTAATTAACTATATTTTATATATTTAACAATTTTTAACTAACTATTAATTATTTTTTTTAAAAATATTTATTTAAGTTATAGTATAATTATTCGTATAACCCCCCAAGAAATTCTATAATATTGTAAATAAACTACTAATTTAATTAATTATTTATATTTATTTATTTTAATATATATTTCAAATTATAAGTTAATAATATGTCCTTTGACTTTTTAATAAAAATATACTACTATACTTATTTCTCTAATAATAATTACACTATATTATATATTCTTTAACTAACTATAATTTATTTATTTTAAAAATTATTTATTTGTAGTCCCTTTAACCTTTATATAAAAAACTATCAATTTACTATTCATTGGAATTATAAAAATAGAAGCCATGCCCTTAATCTTGTTCAACTAACCGTTTCGTGGTCAAATTTAGCTGTTGGTCCATATAGCCGTTGCTTGATCAAGAAATATAGCCGTTGGAGGTCCTGCTCAAACTATTTAATAGTCAAAGCTAGATCTGTTTCTTCAACTTGTCTTGACGATGAGCCACACTTGTTGGTTCGAAACGCATCGACAAATAAAATTTCATGTGATTTACGCCAAAAAAATTCTCATATAATTGCTTCATATTTGTTTACTTGTTTTGCTTCATATTTGCTTACTTGAATTGATGTGTGATGATTTATGTTTGCTCATGAATCTTGGTTTATTTATCATTTTGATATGAAGGGACAACACAGTATTCAAGTTGAACCCTCCTTCTATTGGATTAATGAATAAAAACTAGAGTTCATCTTTCTTGTTTTCAAGCAGTTTTATGCAATTCCAGTTTTCTAACAATAACATAATGATGAATGAATTTATGATGAGGAATATCAAGGTCTCCTAAGTTAGGAGCCTCTTTCATTGTTTACTTATGCATCTTAAGCTATTGTCAATTAATGGTTTTTTATTTCTATTCATCAAGTAATATTGTAGAAGAAGGACACAAATGGATCTCCTAAGTTAGGAGCTACTTCATCTCATATATATTGCAGAAGTGAATTAGAAATTATTTGATTAAATCTATATTTATAATATGTATTTCCTTAGTTCTTCATATTTTATCTTCTAAGCTTGACTACATTTGATATTCATACATTTTGGACATGCCTCCAAGTTTTACAAACCTGGATTGATAATGAAATACTTGTGTTAATTTGTGTTATTAAATTAGCCCAACATTTTGGCTCTGTTGCCAGGGAGGCATTCATCAACATAGTCAAATATAAGGTAAAAACAAAATCTAAGAAAAACGACAAAACAAAACAATAAAAATTTAGTTATGTTTCTTTTTGCCTAAGAATAGAGATCAGAAAGGTAGATTTATTAAACAAAACCCCCCATCCATAGAAGTAGGACCATCAAGACTAACTACACCGGTTGTTGGTAAACCAACAATAGAGGAATTAGAAGTAAAACAAATAACAGGACAAAGATTAACTTTAATTAAAAGACAAACCTTGTTATCCTGGGAGGTAAAAAGAAAACAAACTCCAAAAGCAACACCTACTTCAGAAAAACAAAGGAAACAAGGAAAATTGTTAGACTAATAGATCAACCCATTTTTGAGCCCATAGATCAACCTATTTTCGAAAACAAGCAACAACTTGAATCTTAATTTGCCATCGAAATAGTTGAAACTATGACAAAAGAAGGGCAAGGATCTATTATTCTTACTCCAGAACATAGACTTGAATATGAAAGACAACAAAGAGAATGGAGAAGACAAAGAGAGGAAGAAGTAAGAAGAGAAGCTAATAAAAAGAGAAGAAGAAAGAAAAATAGAGTATGACAACACAAGACTAAATGATAATGAATAAGATGATCAGGAAGCTACTTTTGGCTTTCCAATATTAGTCACAAGTACAATATGAGGAGAAGAAGTGAAAATGAAAAACATTCCACCTTCTCTATTGCCTAACTTTTATGGAATATCAACAGAATATCTTGACTCATTTATGTTTGAATTCAATATCTTGTGTAGAACTTATGGATAGACAGATGACACACACAAGTTTCGCCTCTTTCTTGCTACTTTGAAAGCAACGGCATTAAAATGGTTCATGGGTTTAGGAGAACATACAATTACTTCTTGGGATGACATGAATAAAAGTTTTCTTAAAAATTATCAAGCCTATTGCAGGCCTAGGGACTCAAAAGAGGATGTTTTTAGAATAACACAGAAAGAAGATGAAAGTTTAGAAGAATATTTGGAAAGATTTTCTTATAATCTTCAAAAATCTATACAACACTCTCTGAACTCAGATACCATCCGTATAATATTTCTAAAAGGTATAAGAGATGAATATCTTGACATTTTGAATGTAATGGGTAAGGGTGATATTTAAAACTTTCCATTTCATGAAATTGCAGATATATGTAAAAAATCTTCAAGAGGAAGATCAAAAACTGGAAGGAGAGGTATTAGTTCAAAAGCATTAAAATCAATAGCTAGAGGGGTAACAAGAGCAGAGATAGGGAGCTTGTTGGAAAACTTCAAAACTGATCTTCTAAGTACATTAGGGACACAAGTAGATGTTCTGAAAGCAAACAAAAAGAAATAAGAACAAGAACAAATCTTAGCAATCTTTTGTCCCAAATATAGAAAGCATGCATTAAGAGAATTTCCTGTAGATAGTGTTAAGGTATGTAGTCTTTGCACAAAAAATCATTCAACAGAAAACCGTCTAAAGTTGAAAGAATTGCAAATGAATCCAATGGAAGAAGTACAAGGAGCAGAAGGTTTTTACTATGTGGCACCAAGAAGGCCTTAGTAGCCAAGGGTTCCTCAATAATTCCCTCAGCAATTCCCTCAACAAAACTATCAGTATCCTCCTTAAAACTCTTGGAATACCCCAATGTTGTTGCAAGCTTGGCCTCCACAACAATATCCAAACCAACTTGCACAAGGTTGGAGAGGATATAGTTATGGAAACTAACCACCTCAACAAATGTATCCTCAACAATACCAACAGCAATACCAGCAACAATATCAACCATACCAACAATTCCAACAATATCCACAATCCATGCCATTTCCACAACAGAATCCCACACCATTACTAACACAACCACAGTAGCTATAGCTACCTTTGAACTAGCTTATACCAACTCAACTACCAGGTCAGCTAGTAGCAAATCTGAGTAACAAAATGGATAAACCTACATACAATGTGGAAGAAGCAACATATTTTCCAACATACTCCATTCTTCCCATAAATGATCTCCATTTAAGGTTTGGGAAAGTACTGCATAAAAATTATCCTCTGATCATAGAAGAACCAATTGAACAAGGAGAACAACCTGAAACATCACATTCATCAAATCAAAGTCAGAAAGGAAAAACTATAATAACTCAAACACCACCCTATCCAGAGAGGTTATTAGAGCAGAAAATTCAAATGACCCTTCCTGAATTTGATATTTTGGATGAATTAAAAAATTCTTATGTTAAAATTCTTGTATTGCAGGCAATCAAAGAAATACCACTTTATGCTAAAATAATAAAGGAATTATGCATCAAGAAAATTGGTAAAGAGAAGAAGGGTCCTACTACAATCCAAGTCATCAGAAAACTAGCTAGCCTCATGTCTACAAAGATAGCATTTGAAAAATATATTGACCCTCGTATCCCTATGGTTACTATTTCAATAAATGATTTTTCAGTTCCAAACACATTAATAGATTTGGGAGTAGCTATAAATGTAATGACTACAAAGACAATGAAATATTTAGATTTAAACAACATTAGATCTACTACTACCATCTTAGAGTTAACAGACAGATCTAAAGTTATAATAGAAGGAATATTAGAAGATATCATAGTCTCTCTGGATTCATGGGAGTATCCTGTAGACTTCCTCATTTTGCAGCTGAAAACAAACTTAGGAGGACACCCTCTAATCTTAGGCAGACCATGGTTAGCCACTATTGATGTCTTTATAGGATGCAGATCAGGAAGTATGATTATTGCACATGGGGATGAGAGAAATCACATCACACTTTATTCTCCAGCATAAGCACCTTCTTTAGTATCACTGCTTGAAGGACAAGAACAACAACAAACTAAATCAGTTCTAAGTATTAACCAAGTCTTTGACCTTAGAGAAGAAGAGGAGAATGAAGATTTATTGGATCTGTTCATCTCAGAACCAAACATTTCAAAGTAGCTTAGAGTAGCTCATTATGAAGCTGCAAGTAATCTTTTGAACCACTATTTTCAAGAAACCTGCACAATTCAATCATTGCAAGAATCATTCACAAATATTTTTCCTGTAAACACAATTACCAATCCAACAACTAGAAGAATTGATATTTATCCTTGGAAACATTTGAACATTGGTAATAACTTACAATCATCACAAGAACAAGAGGTAATAGCATTATTACAGAAGTACTCAAAATCTTTTGCCTGGGATTACACAGATATGCGGGGAATTCACCCCAACACATGTATCCACCACATCTATACTGATGACCAAATTAAACCAGTAAGGTAGCCTCAAAGGCAGATGAACCCCATGATGAAGGAAATAGTGAAAGAAGAACTATAGAAACTACTACAAGTTGGGTTCATCTATCATATTTATGATAGTCAATGGGTTTCTCCCTTAGTGGTAGTACCAAACAAAAATGGGAAGTGGAGAATATGTGTAGATTATCAGGAATTAAACAAAGCAACATTAAAAGATCATTCCCCGCTACCATTTATTGACCAAGTCCTAGATTCATTAGCTGGGAAGAAATTCTTTTCTTTCCTAGATGGGTTTAGTGGGTATAATCAGATAAGAATAGCAATAGAAGACCAGAACAAAACAACATTTACCTACCCATGGGGAACATATGCATACAATGTTTTTCCTTTTGGGCTATGTAATGCACTTGCTACTTTCCAAAGAGAAATCCTTGCAATATTCGCTGATTTGATCCATGAATGTGTAGAATTCTATATGGACGATTTCATTGTATATGGAAACACATATGACAATTGTTTGAAAAAGCTTGAGAAAGTTCTGAAACGATGCATACAGGCAAATTTGTCCATAGGTAATGAAAAATGCTACATGATGTTAACAAAGGGGATAGTGTTGGGAAACCATATTTCCTCATCAGGAATTAAGGTGGATCCAACAAAAATACAAGTCATTGTGAATTTAATGCCACTTACAACTCAAAAGGAGGTAAAAAGTTTCTTGGGTTATGCAAGCTACTATAAGCAATTTATTAAAAATTTCAGTAAAATAGCACAACCTTATTCAAGTTACTTGCAAAAGATGTTGAATTCCAATGGACAAATCATTGTCAAAATGCATTTCAAATATTGAAAGAAAAACTATCAGTTGCCCCCATCCTTCAAGGACCTAATTAGTCTTTGTCATTTCATATTTCCACTTATGCATATGATACCGTTATAGGTGCATCACTTGGACAGAAAGAAAACCTATTTAATTATGATATATACTTCATAAGTAAAAACTTAACACCGACATAATTGAACTACACAGTCACAGAGAAAGAAATGTTAGTTGTAGTACATGCAGTAAACAAATTCAGGCATTACATAACAAGCTACCAAGTGTTCATTCACATAGACCATTCAGCAATCAAATACTTAATGAACAAAGTAATCACAAATGATAGAATTACAAGATGGTTATTGTTAACATGGTAATTTAACATTACAATTCAAGATCAACCAGGGAAAGACAATCAAGTAGTTGATTTCCTTTTAAGGCTTCATAAACCTGTGATCCAAATCTTGTATCAGCTAATTTCCCAGATGAACATATGTTTGCAATAACTGCCAAAACACCATGGTTTGCAGATATAGCAAACTATTTATCCTATGGAAAATTACCATCCCAGTTCACAAGGAAACAAAAATGAAAGATAATTAAAGGAAGTTCTAGATATAGCTGGGTGAATGGTGATCTCTTTTATACTATCTTTGATCTGATAATAAGAAAATGTGTTAGAGAAGACAAAATATTATAAATTTTGAAAGCATGTCATGACGAGCCATGTGGTGGTCATTTTGCAGACAAACGGATAGCCTACAAGATGCTGCAACTCGGCTACTACTGGCCAGCAATCTTCAAAGACTCCAAAGCCTATGTCAAGAGGTGTGACAACTGCCAAAGAATAGGAAGGCCAATAATATCAGATCAAATGCCACTTAAGCCACAAGTGCTCATAGAACCATTTGAGCAATGGGCTCTGGATTTTGTGGGACCAATAAATCCACCATCAAACGGAAAGAAGTACATCTTGGTATGTATTGATTATGTAACTAAGTGGGTTGAGACAAAGGCAATAGAAAGAGCAACAGAAAACACAGTGGTCACATTCCTCTTTGAGGAAATTTTTGTCAGACTTGGGATACCAAGACAGATTGTAACTGACCAAGGCACACAGTTCACTTCCAAACTTGTTCGTGATCTTACAGAGAAGTACAAGATCAAACACAGAAAATCAACTCCATACCATCCTCAAGCAAACGGACAAGTGGAATCGACCAACAAAGTATTGGAAAATATCATGACAAAGACAGTGTAAATGAACAGGAAGGACTGGTCAGAAAAGTTAAGAGATGCACTATGGGCATAGAGGATAACATGGAAAAACAAAACTGGGTTAAGTCCATACCAATTAGTGTATGGAAAAGAATTCATGTTACCAAAAGAATTTCAGATACACACATTCAAGTTAGCAACAAAGTTAGGACTAGAATTCTCTGAAGCACAACAACAACGGATAATGGTATTGAATCAACTAGATGAATAAAGATAGCAAGCAGTGGAACACACAACTCTTGTGCAACAACAAAGGATGAAATGGCAGGACTGATTCATCAAGAACAAAACATTTAACAAAAGAGTCTAGGAATTATTGTTTGACTCCAAATTCAAATATTTCAAGGCAAAGTTTACAACTCATTGGCTGGGGCCACATGAGATAGAATAAATCTTTGATAATGGAGTTGTTCAAATAAAAACAATTGAACAAGAATCTGCTTCATTTCTAGTTAACGAACATAGGCTTAAAGTCTACAATAAGCCTATCAATAAAGAAGATTTTGTGAAACAAATGTCAAAAGACACTGATCTGGAAATAATGGAATAACATAGCAATATGCCTTCTAGTACTCTAGAAGAAGAATAAAAAAAAACAACAACAACAGCAAAAAATAATAATAAAAAGTTTTCTTGTGAAAACCAGGCAACTGGTGGAAAGAAAACAAGAATTAATGGAGGAAAATATTGGAAATAATATTGGGGGGTGAATCAGTATTAGCAATTTAACAAATTTTCATTTCCATAAACAAATTGATATATGCTACTTCTGTTAATTAAACTTGTGTATATACGCAACTGTGTTTAGAGAAAATCGTGTATATCTTGCACACTTCTAATTTAGTTAGTTGATCTTAATCTGTGTATCAGAACCATAAAAAAATAATCAAGTGCAGTAAATAGTATAGGCAATCACACACATGAACACAAGATATAAGGTGGAAACCCAATGTGGGTGAAAACCACCTGCTGCAATTCATCTCTATCTTCTTTTAATAAGAAACTTATTTTTACAATATTTATGTACTAGTGCAGTCTTATACCAGTACACAAGCTACTACCTGTAGAAGGCTACAACATTCTCTCATTCTCCAGCTTCTCTTGGAAGGGAGCTACAACTCCCTTAGCTCTTGTACTAGTTAATGTCCTAGTACGTAGGTGCTGACTTATAGAAGGCTACAACCTTCTCTTTTCTTCCAGGGACCACGTTTCATAAATTTTCAGACTGGATCCATCAATATCATCAATCAAACATCAAATATTGCATCAACCAAACTCCTTTGCACCAACCAAAAACTGAATCGCACAATCACTTCTCTGAATGTTGTAACCAGAATACAGTAACAGTACCAGAACCCAGAACACTGCAACAGTAGATAGAAGTAGCTAAAACATATTTTATGAAATGTAAGCTACTTCAATATGTAGAACCTACATGCATACGCTGCTATATTAAGGCAAACCTACATATACGCTATTTTGAATTACTGAACCAGCGTGTATACGCACCTTTTCTATGTTGAACCTACGTACAGATCTATAAAAGATAATTTACCCTTTTCAAATATTCAGACATCAGTCATACCCAGATTATCAGATTTACAGATCAAGTCATGCGCCAAATATAACAGATCAAAATCACACAAAGATACTTCTCTTCAAGCCTTAAGATCTTGACCCATCAATAGCACTTATCCTTCTTCTAGCGCTCAGGTTCCTCCTTGATTCAGATCCAGCTATGCACCATAACCCAATGACGAGTATTCTAGATCTTGCTCTTCGTAAGATATTCAATGCTTGAGTCCTTTTTCTAATGATTTCCTTCCCCTTTTATAGTCTTAGGCCTTAGTAAATACCATGGTCCAAAACCACTTAGAACCAATACCTGGGTTCAACACGTTGGACGAGATACCATGGTCCAAAACCATAGGTCCAAATACCAAGGACTAAATACCATGGACTAAAAACAAGGTTTCCCACATGTACGTGCTTTTCCTTCCATGAAAGCTGTAGAAATTTTGAATAATTTAACACATATTCAACAAAGATTATCCTAATCATGTACTATTGCGGAAAACATACACAATACATAAGCTCCTCTACGTTGATCATCAATATAGCAGCAGCAATAACAATAAAACATCAAGAACATTCACACATTAACACAGTATGTATCCCGGGGAAAGCATCTCGCTAAAAACCCCAACTATTTGTATATTAATGATTGAGTCATGTAACATTACACAACATAATACTTCTC
>APFE030917797.1:0-30788 GCA_000404065.3 Pinus taeda
CGTTTAGGGCCTCAAAACGGCTCCAGAAGTTCAGGACCTGAAAAACTGCTAAAAATAGTAAGTTGTGCTATAATTAAGGAAACTGAAAATGCTGAGAAAGACAGTGGTGGGGGTCCAGGTGGACTTAGCAAGTGGCCACCAATATCCACCTGGATCAAGAGTCTGGATTCTCGAAGGGAGACTTGGAAAAATAGCATTATGTCATCCAAAAATTCTTGATGGGATAAGGGAAGATCATTTCCCCATAGATAGATACCTTTGAGATGGCCTGCTTGAACAACTGATTTTATATATCTACCCAACCCTTCTACATCCAGAATAAAATGGAAGGGAGAGATAGGCTCTCCTTGTCTAAGGGCTCTGGATGCATTAAAAGTGCAGTTGGAGGAGCAATTAATAATGATTGAAAAAAATCGGTGTAGAGATAAAAGAAGAAATCCATTGGATCCATTGTGGGTAAAAACCGAAGGCTTTCAGATTATTCAACAAGAAAGGCCAGCTAATGCGGTCATAAGATTTGGAGAGGTTCAACTTAATCAACATTCCCTTAGATTTGTGGCACTTAAAGGAGTGAATAACGTCCTTGACAATAGTGATTCCATCTAGAATTTGGAAACTTGGGATAAAATCCGTTTTCTCAGGAGAAATAAAAAATGGAAGGAGAGGTTTAAGGAAGTTGACCATAATGGTGGAGAGGATTTTTTAAATGAAATTACATAAGAAAATAGGACTAAACCCTTGAGGATCTTCAGAGTGGGCTCTTTTAGGAATTAAAGCTATAAAATTAGAATTAAGAGCAGGGTGTACTTGCTTAGATTAATGTGATTCCTCTAATACTTCTAGAATGTCCTTACCAAGGATGGGCCAGGCTACCAGAAATAATTTTGTAGTAAATCCGTCAGGCCCTGGGGCTTTGTTTTTTGCCAAACCTTTTACCACCTCCTCAACTTCCTCCAAAGTGATGGCCCACATCAGTGCCATATATTGATCGTTGCTGACCAACTAAGGAATATGTCTTGTGATTTTCCCGATCACTTCCGATCTGTCCAGACATAGTTCCAACAAGGTATTGTGGAAGTGGTCGACCAATAGGGTTTCCATATCTTCATGTTGCACTAGTCGGTTTCCCTTTGAATCATGCAAAGAAAAAATTCTAATATGATGCCTATACTGTATCATTTCTTTATGAAAGAAACATGTGTTTATCTCCCCTTCCCGAAGCCATTGTACCTTGGATTTCTGTTTCCACATGATTTCCTCTTGCTTTCTTCATTCTTCTATCTGGGTTAAGATTTCTCCTTCTTCTACTGCAAGGGGTCCAAAGCAGCCTTGGGTGATCATATATTGTTGTACTTGTTTCATGTGAGCCTAAAGGATTTCCTCATCCTTATGAATATGTCTAAATTCTTATTTATTCCAGTTTTTTATCTACTGCTTAAGATCCTTCAAGTGAAGTTGAAAGGTGTGCATTCATGTCCTACCTTACACATAACTAGATGGCCACCAATCCTTTGCCTTATCTAGAAAGGATGGATTGTGCAACCAAAAGGATTGAAACTTGAAAGGTCTGTTGTAGTTGCCCTATTTCAAATCCATTTCAAGGCGGATCAACCAGTCCCGACAGTTGTTCCACATGAATAGCCCATGGATAGTGGGTATATCTACATGTTGCAAGTCCATGATCAGATCTCCAAAAAGTTCCATTTCTGGTTCCTGTTATCTAATTGCACCCTTTTTCTCTCCTAGAGAGGTGACGAGGTTGAAATCTCCCCCAATCCACCAAAGTTTTTCCTTGTTCATATTTTTAAGCTTTCTTATATTTTGAAGGAATGTATCCTTCTCCCTTGGAATATGAGAGTCATAGTCCATTGAGAGTAATGCCCTCTCAATAGTCCCAATATGTTTGAATAACCCAAAGATGATGTGGAGCATGTTGAACTAGTTCTCAAAGAGAATCTTCGTAGGGTTCCAACGAATAGAAACTCCCCCTACACTGCCCCTTGCATCTAAAGCTACTACTTCATACTTGGGAGGCATATGGATGAGTATTTCTTCTATTCTTGCCCCTATGACCTTTGTTTTATAAAGCAACATGATGTGGGGATTCCCCTTTTTGAGGTGATCTTGTAAATATCTTTGTTTACCTCGGCTGTTGAGGCCCCTCACATTCAAATAGATTACAATCATTGGGGAAATTTGTTAATTTGGTGGAAGACCATTGCTAGAGGTACTACCCATCTAGAGTTGATTAACATATATACAACCATATAGATCTATTCTTGAAGTTTTTTCCTCCTACACTTCCATCCTCCTTTGCTTTCACTACCTTGATCTTGCATGCTTCCTAAATGAGAGCCAAGAGGATCTGGTAGATTAGGTGGATTTTGGTTCTGTTTCACCTGATATTGCTAAAAAGTTTTAAGATAGAGTTTCTTTTGGTCCTAGAATATGAACCTCTCATACAGATTCCTCCATTCATGCAGTAATATTTTTAGCACTTGCTCCTCTGCACTTAGATCCTCCTTTGATGCATCAATATCCATCGTGGAGAGATCCATGGACTTCTCCTATTATTCCTTATCTGAGGGTTCCATATGAGATTTCCTTTTTGGCATAGGAGTTGTTTTTGAAGGGTATACCTCTTGTGCCAAATATTTTTGTAAATTTGTTGCTTTGGAGCTCTCCTCCAAATCCTACAATACCAAAAATGATTTTGGTTCTTCAATTTTCTTTGTTGTACTAAAGGGTATGATTGAGTCAACTTCACATTCTTCTTCTTATGTGAAACTTCTTGAAAGCCCTTGCTATAATATTTAGGTCAGGGCAGTGTTTTTGGTTGTTTCACAACCTCTGGTTCCATTTGAGTTAATCGGAAAGCCTTATACAAATGTCCATACTCATGGAAGCGATGACAACGAAAATGAACATGTTAGTAATCCAATAGCTATTGCCATATCTCATATTGATATTCCAGTTATACAATTTCATGCTTGGGCTCAGTGATGTTCGTGTAGATGCAAATTGAGGCATATGAAGTATATCTCCCTTCATGGGTGGATTGAACCATTTTCATGAATCATACAATGCAATTGGCAATCCCTTCTAAGGTTTTGGGATCCCTGAAATATACTGTTAGGGAAAAGAGAGGAAACCAGATTGGGGCAACCATGAACTGTTCATGATCCCAGTTGTAGCATTCCTCCCAGTATCTCATGAAAGGGCCTGTATTGTAATAAAAACATGGGCCATTTTAAAAAATCTTCTCCTTATCCTTGAGGATGGAGAATATTACTGTGCAGAAGCCTCTAGATCTTAGATTTCGATCCATATGGAATTTTGGTTGCCATTTTAGTTGGATCCACTTAATCAAATCCTTTTCCGAGGGCCATATGCCAGTAAACTTACAAATCACGGCATGATATTTCATATACTTGTGGTAAATCTCCAATTTTCTAGAGGGAATCACAAATCTAATTTTCTTGGTTGCTCATGGGAGGAACTACCTGCAAATTATTTCTTGCCACTGGGCTTCCATTACAGGTCCCTCATTATGGTTGGCTCCATGGATATGGCCAGGAGAAATGCCTTTTTTTTGCTGGATTCACTTTCTTCCACACTTTGATAGGAGGGGATGTCGCCACTCCCCCTCAGCGTAGGGGTGCTCATTTTTCTCTATTAGAACACTCGAGTGAAGAATATAAGTTTGTGGAAAAGGTAATTCTACTATTGTCAGGTGCTTTAGATACTATTCAAAACCCTAATAGAGCTCATTTGTGAAATTAACATTGCCCAGATGTGGTCAAATTTGAGAGGTGAAAGATATGTATTTGAATATGAAAGGCTAGAAATGATTATTCCTTTATTAACATCGACTCAAGAAATAAGAGAGGGAAAGGATGAATATTCCTTATTTTCTTCAAGCCAAAAAATGAGGCTATTAATTGAACTTATTCATAGTAGAATGAAGCAAAATATATGACATAAATTCATAGGGGAAAGTCTGGAGAATTTAAATTTATGGTTGGGAAACATGTAAGTTTGAATGAGGTAGAAGGACAAATTGGGAGGCTGCTCATTGAATTATACATGAGGAAAATTGTTAAAGGATAAGCCCTAAAATTATGGATGACTTTTGGTTGTGATGTGTGTAAAATCAACTATATCTAAACCACATTATAAAATGCGTACTCTTGATTTGATGAAACTAAAAATTCAATTGTAGTGGCTAATTTGAAAAATTATATATTATACCAAGTGTACCTCCAAGTGGACCACTAGTTCCATTTATAAAGAAAAGGGACTTTACCCTGAGGATGTGCATTATTATAGAGGTTGAACAAAATGATGGTGGAAAATAAGTATCAATTACTGTAGATTTATTATTTGTTTATCAATTAGAGGACAAATATTTTTCAAAAATCAAGTTGACATTGAGATACTATCAAGTGAGAATGAAAGATGATGATATTGATAAGAAAAATTTCAAAAAATGATATGGTCGTTATGAATTTATTGTGGTACCATTTGGTCTTACCAATACACCAATTGCATTCATGTGTTTCATGAATAACATCTTTAGGGAATACTTGGATATATTTATATTGGTATTTATAGATGATATCATGATGTAGTCTAAGTGTGAGGAAGAACACAAAAAAAATATTGGATTGGTTTTATACGTATTAAGAAAACATTACTTAAATGCTAAGTTTAGCAAATGCAATTTCTAACCAAGACAAATGTATAGTATTTGGGATAGTTGTTTTAGATCTAAGAATCTCAATTAGTGTAGAAATGATCAAGGGTATTATGAATTGGCCTACTCCAAAGAATGTGATAGCTATAAGATCATTTAAGGGACTTGCAAGATATTATTGTAGATTCATTAAAGGATTTTAAAAGATTGGTCATCCTATATAATATTGGCAATGGAAAGGAGTAAAATTTGTTTGATGTGCCAAGATACAAAGAGTAGAAATGTTTGATGTGCTAAGATGATTGTGTGTGGAAAACAAAACAGTAGAAATGTATTTTGGATTTGAAGTGAATTGCAATAAAACCAAGAAAAGTGAGCCTAACCAACAAACCCAACCCTCCCGTGCGTTCTCATGGTCCCACGTTCCAACCAGCACTCAAAATTCCATTCCTCGATCTCATCTTCAACTCCATCACCTTCGCCTTCCTAGTAAGGATGGATGGGAGGTATAGTAGAACACCTAGGCAATCGAGGTTGGGACTCAAATATTTACAATAAATTAATAAAAATCCACCCCAATCTTTATTTATTACCACTGATGATATCTACATAGATAATTTATGAGATACTCCATCCTATGTGGTCAACAATTAAAAAAACAAAAATGTTTGATAAAGAGACGCAACTTTGATCCTTTTGGTATATATATTTTAAATAATTTCAGTTTACTAGAATACTTATTATCAACCAATGATATCAGCATCAGTGAGATATCCAATGGAATATGATTATTTAATTTAATTTAATTTTGATAGAAATATTTTTGGAATCTAACTAATTTGAGTTTTTAGTTCATTTCAATTTAGTTTATGCTTAATTAAAGTATTATTTTAGTAGATTTTGAAGATTATCATGTGTATCTTTTCTTTTTTGATGGTGTCACTAAAGCTTATATTTAATAACATAATTTAAAAAAAGCTTTTGCTATTCAAATGAGAAGGTTTTGTAATCATGGAAGAAATAATGTGTAGATTGTCATGAATACATTGTTTTGCTATCCATTAGGTTCTCATGTACATAAAAATATTTTTAATGCTTAATTTATAGGTGTTGACTTCCTAACCATAGCAGAAATGAAGTGAACCACCCACAAATAAAAAATACAAAGTCACCAAAAAAATTAGTAGTTAGGGCTAATGACATATGCCATAATAATAGAATTACCACTCTCATGATGGTAACCTTGGCCCGCCCAAATCTTATTTTGGTATAGACAGAAGGAGGTATAAAGTAACTTGGTGCCCATGGATGAAGGAATGGATTATGGGGATGATGATTCCCCTACCACCACATCCATGTTTGGGTATCACCATGAATTCTTTAAGATATGGCATAAGAAAAGGGTTAGATGATTAAATGGGAGTACTAGACATGTTCTTGGATGTGGTCAAATTTGACAGAGGTGAAAGATATGCATTTGAAGATGAATCTATTCACAAACTTCTTGAAGATAACTTATTTCTTTACTCTTTCATGACAATTTATAAAAATATACCACTATTGATTTTATTTTGGAAATTTAACTTACTTAACCTTTCTATGTCCTCCCCACCAATAATATTTTGTTTGAACAACTCAAAATTATGCGTTATGGGAAGTAATCACCCAACTCTTCAATATTTAAAGGCTTTCAAACTTGTGATCTAGGTATCTTTTCATGTGATTTTTCAAGGATCTTCATATACATTTTCCTGTGCAATGGGGCTATTCTTGATCCATATTCACTTCATCTTTGTCCTTTCCCAAGAGTCGTGGATAACATATTTGCTAATCTTCAATGAGTGGGATATATAACTATATCGTGTCATCTCATCACAGTGGTGCATTGATTTCAATCTTGGTCTGGTTTCCAACATAATGTTATTTATCTATAGCACGAGCCCATTTGTTATTAGCTATTACATATTGAAATACCCTATATTTCTATCATGTAATCAAATATGTTCATTTGATTGTTGGACATCAACACCGACATCAAGAGAATATTGCTTAAGTAGTTATTGTTTATGTTATAAATGAGTCTGAAGTGTAATGTATCAGATTTATAGAGGTATCCAAGAGAAAACTTGGTCATCATAGTTTCTGGGGGTTGGTTTTACACTTTCACCACTACCATTCTAGAAAACTGTAAATGAACCTCCCACATTTACTCGCTTGTACAAGTTCTCTAGGGTAAATATGAGTTGAGTGCTACAATGACATGACCCAACTTTCAAGTTCCAGTTCTGGAAGTGGGGCCTACAAACCCACAACTAGTTGACCTCCCTCAGGGATTACAGACCACTGACGAGCTTGACAATCAACCCAGTTGATCAATCTCTTCACAACCAACCCAGATGATCAGTCTCTCAAATGGATCTATTTTCCCAAGAGAGACTCCCAAACTACACCCATAACATTGCATCCGTGCAGTAATGAAGCTCCAACAACAGTCATAAGCTTTCTTTCGCATTGTGATGGCCGAAGATCCCCTATTTTGTGCATGCAGTTATAGGATATGTGTCACTTTTTTAGGATGGCCTCTATGCCACTGCTAAAAATTGCCTGTAACTTTCCATAATCATGATTCAGATGATCACAATGCCAAAAATTCAAACTTGAAGCAAGAAATTTACCTAAAATCCTTAGTACACATTAGACATTTCGTCAAACATATGGTAAACATATTAGTGATAGGTCATGAATGCATATACGATCTTAAATATCTGAACTTCATCTAAGAATCACTAAGAAGGTCTAATTCCTTCTCAATTATATGCAACAACACTTGTTAGCCCATGCATTCATCAACCATTCAAATACTTATCGAATCATGAATAAGAGCTATAGTTAGAGCACATCATAGATCCATTCTTATAACTAGCAAATATCCAGAAAATTAAGCATTGAAAACTAGCCATCGAATCAACATGATAATAAGTACAAGTGGTCATATGCTGCAATAGGGAAAATAACTTCTATTAGCATATGTAAATCCAACCAAGTCAGGGACTTCCACATACAAACTGACCATAGTTTTGGTTGAACCAAGTATTTATTTTATCCAATAACCCTCATGCCATATTCCAAGCATGAATATGGGATATCATGGAATAAAACAAGAAAAAATCAAATAGGGAATCTAGAGGTTAAGCTACCTCAATCCTCAAGTGACTGTGATCTCACCTATACTGGGCCAGAGATCGTAAAACTAAACCAATCTTGGGAGTGTTGAAATTGTAGCAAGAAAAGGCTTCATTTGAATAGTGCCTTATTCAAATGGAGAAATTTGATTTTCCACATCAGCTCGATGACTTGGATTGTAGCTAGCTAGAGTGACACGGCCTTGTCTACTAGTTATCTCAATAAATTCAAGTTCTACGCTAGAAGTAGGGTTGTGCAAGAGTTGATTGCTAAGATTTAGCAATCTAGTTGAGTTAATGTTAGTTTAACTTAGTTAATTGAGCTCTAGTCATTAACTGAGTCAATTTAAGGTTAGTTGAGTAGTTATAACAATTTTTAGTTCACTGGTCTCTCATTTAACAACTTAATCAGCTAAAAATTAGACCTAGTCATGCATGGAATTCAAATTACCTAGTTGAGTGGATGGAAAAGGAACATTTGAATTTATAATTGTATAATATTTAGTGTACAATGATTTTCTTATCTAGGTGGATATTGGTGGTCGCCCACCTATTCCACCTAGAACTCTAGTTAGTTTCATGTGATTCCTTGATTATAGTATTATTTATTATTTTTAGTAGTTTTTCGGGTCCTGAACTTCTAGAGCTATTTTGACCCCCTAAATGGCAATTCTTTTATTTTTAGAAATATTGTAGTACTTGGAGATATTTCAAATGAGGTACCATATGTGACAAACAGAGATCATATGACTAAGTTATAACCCTGGGAAGTGGGTTTCTCAACCAACCCCAATAGGGCCCAAACAATCTTGGCAGTGCATCTCCTGGGGTTATGGTTTTGGTTGTAAGGGTTTTCCCTTGTTGTTCAATAATAAAAAGGCACTTAAGCCTCATTATAAAAAAATTTAGAGGCATTGTAGATGTCACATCTCTTCTTAGTGATAATCGACCATCGCTTAAGCTAGTTTATTTCCATTATCTTTGTAAACATATTTTAGTTCTTTGATATTATTGAAATGAAGTTTTATTTTTATTACATCTCTTTTTTTATGTTTGTATTTGTATTCTGTTGCGTTCTAGTATAAGTCTGGATCAATGGTATTAGAGCAGTATTCTCTTTCTCTATTTTTATTTGCATGTCCCCAACGATGTTAGGGTATAAGGATTTAGGGCTCCAACTGGTTGAACCTTTGCAAGACCATGTCGATAAACCCCAATGACCTCCCATAGTGGAAGAAAAGAAAGATGAGGGAGTAGAAGATCCTTCCAAAATATTGCTCGAATAAGCCCTCGAGTGACAAAGGAATGGGATGATGGATAACTTTGTCAGGATTTTTCTGTGGCTACCCACAGGCAATACATCTTCATCCAATAGCCATTCTAGAGGCGTCACTCCCTATAAGGTACAAGTCAAATTTGACATACCCATACTTGAAGGCCATAAATATGCATACATCATCAATAGATGGTTAAATCGGTTGGAAGGATATTTTTCAGGTCATGCATTTTCCAATCGGGAAGATATTACTTTTTCACTTCTCAAAGTCACCCCCCATGTAAAGGACTAGTGGGAAACCGACTGCGAATAGAAGGATAAGAGGGAACCCTCATTGTTTTCAATTACACCTATTTGGAAGTCTTTTCAAGACCCTATCAAGGAACAATATTGCCCTATCAAGAGCTATGAATATAAATGCATAAAGTTGACCACGTTGCAATAAGAAAGGGACCAAGACGTGTCGAAGTTCAAAATATTTTTCATGCCCTTCACATGAAGTTTTGTATCAAGGATTCTGAG
Organism: Pinus taeda; assembly: GCA_000404065.3. NCBI lineage: Eukaryota > Viridiplantae > Streptophyta > Pinopsida > Pinales > Pinaceae > Pinus > Pinus taeda. The sequence goes on from APFE030917797.1 coordinate 9,677, forward strand.
AAGAATTTGGTAGTCAAGTATCACGGTTGTCTACACCAATAAATCCAAGATGAGATGGAGTTCTTGGACATCTCCTCACTTGGTGCTCCTTATTGATATGATGTCAAGGTCGAGCAAAAAATTTCAATAGAAGAAGAAAGGCTTTGGATCTGCAAATTTGAAGAAAGGGAAAGGTGCCCCCAAACTGTAGAACAAAGGATAAAGCCAAGGTGAGGTGACCCAAGAAAAATTGCCAAAGCCGCAAGAAAAGAAAAACACCATGAAAACAAATAAGGACACAGAGAAGTGGTGTGAGTGCCACAAGAAGCCCACTCACAACACAAGTGACTTTCGAGCCAGGCAGTCATTAGTAGTCGAGCTGAAGGCTTCTTATTCAAATGCATGTTCTGACTCTGAGTCAAAACTTGACAAGGGTAATGATAAAGGGAAGTAGACTGTTGATGCGGAACCCAGTGCCACTATTTCCACCTTAAGGATCGAGAAGATTGAGCTCGAAGATCCATAAGAGGGGGAGAATTTCTTCCACTCCCATATGCAGGCGAAGAGTTCTCCACTATAGTTCATTGTCGACAACAAAAGCCAAAATAACTGAATTTTAGTAGTGTTCATGAAGCGGTTGGGCATACCAACCACACCACACCCACATTCGTACACCATGGGGTGGCTTCACCAAGGATGAGATATCTGCATCACCCAACAGTGTCTCCTTCCCTACAACATCAAGCTCTTCACATATGAGGTACTGTGTGATGTTTCTCCTCCTGAAGTTTTTGATGTATTATTTGGCCAACCATACTTGTGGAAGTGTCATGTTGTGTATGAGTCTAGACCTCACGCTGTTATTATTTCTTTGGGAAATAAGTTATACAGGATACTAGAGGTACCACTTCCTACCACCATCTCTTTTATTTCTATGAATAAATTTTATTATTTTCTTAATAAGATATCAGGGGTTCTATGGGATCTTGCGAGGTATGACCATTCCGTCCCTTTCATCATATTCATCTATAAATTCCATTGAAATTAGTGGGAAACGTTTATCTAATTTATTCGAGTTTGAGATTTGAATGAAAGAAGTTAAAATAATAGCTATAACTTAGTTGTTGGAAGAGGTCGAATGAGTGAAATGATGCCTCCAAGGTGTTTTATTTCAAACGAGGGGATTGGAAAGAAATTGAGTAAAATACAATGGATATGATTACCCCTAGACTATGAAGTTGTTCCAATACTTTAATTGAAATTAAAATTCATAAAGAATTTGGTTCTTCTTGTAGGTAATTTTATTGTTTTTCTTAAATTGAAAGGATATTCTATGTTGAGTAAGAGATACTAAATGTAAGTGGATTATTAATTAAATAGGTCTCTCATTTTCTCTAAATTTAAAGGGAGGAATTATTGTATTCACTTGTCTTATGAGAATTTTTATTTTTTCATTTAGTTTGAATAAAATAATAGAGGATTTACCTTTTAAGAGACCATTATTATTTTCTCTAAATTGATGATAAAACAAGAGAGTTTAATACCCTACTACTTCTTTAAAAATATAGACATATCTACTCCTACAAACTAAGGTCAATTGCTTGCAGGTTTTCATGGCTTTATGGTGATTTCTCAATAAGTTAATGCAAGTTCAAATAATAGAAAAGAAAATTATGTTTTAAGAACTAAATCCAATTGCAAAGATGGAAGCTTTGAGTTAATTTATGCGAAACTACTTTCATTTAATGGGGAAATGGCATGGGATGGTAGCAATATTTTAGGCAAGTATTTGGGAATTATAGTTATATCTTCCTTGATATCATTGGCTTCCCATACTAAATTGTATAGTTCTCTCTTTTGATTCTTCTAACAAGGAAGAATTTACTAAAGCACTAATATTATGGAATACTAGTTTGGCATTATAGTTATATATTTCCTAATATCATTGGGTTCCCATAGTGAATTGTATAGTTTACTCTTTTGTGTCTTCCAACAAGGAAGACCATAATGAGACATTGTTATTATGCAATATTTATGAAACTATATTTTGTATGGTGTGAAGTACCAATGTATGCTCACAACTTTTCAATCATCTAAATAGTTAATGCTTTAGGATTTCGAATGACTATATTTCTAGATGGAATTTCTAGCACTAGGTTATAGACTGAGACTCTCATAATAAAAAATATTCTTAAAATGTGCAAGTGACTTGAGTACATTTTTTTATTATTTGTTTTTCAACATAGATTGAAGATCCCATAGTATGATAGTTTGAAGTATTACTTGTCTTCCATTTCAGTAGTGAAATTAAACCCCATATGCCATTTAAGCTTGTATTTATTTTGAAAAACAACTTTATTTTGAATTGGCATGAATAATCATATTCAAATCTTGTGGTATGTTATCTCTTTGTAAACTCAATAAAACTAACACTTCCTTAGTTGCACATAAATGGTTAATGGGAACCCATTTTTTTTTTGATGCAATAATTAAGTGTATAGACTTGTCTATTTTGGAATGGAGCTTTTAGGGTTTTATTTTAATTATGAGTAATTATTAGGAGGATGGTAGAAAATGGTTAGTGGGAACCCATTTTGTTTTTGATGCAATAATTAAGTAGATAGACTTGTCTATTTTGGAATGGAGCTTTTAGGGTTTTATTTTAATTATTAGTAATTATTAGGAGGATGGTAGAGATTTAACCTTACTGAATATTATGGAATATTCATATTACTATACAAAAATAAAAGGTTGGAATTTATCTCCAATGCTACAATGTTTTTCCCTTTTAATTAAATTGATTAATTACGCCGTAACACGTTTCCCTCTAAAAAACACTTTCCTCTCTGCCACTTCTCATATTTATGTGTCATTGGATTAAATGTTAGATGATTAGAAAAATTTTAGCCATTCAATAGGGTAAAGTGGTTGGTAGTTGGAAAAAACTGTTATGAAACCAAACTCCTCATATCAAGGTTCAAATGTAGGCAACATAGCTAAGGCGTAACCACCCACTTCCCTCTGCCCCGAAGTTGCTTCAATTGCAACATGTTCTCTTCGGTGCAAGCTCTATTATCGGTGTTGCAAACCCTAAGTGAATTCAGCTCTTGAGCTATGCCTGCACCTACCGCTACTTTTCTCACACTTCATGAGTACCAAAACTTTCAAATTTGTTTATAACTCGTTTTTTTTCTCTCTTCGGCTATCAGATGCATGTATGTTGATTGGTGTTTCTTAATATTACTTGCAAGGTTTAAATTCTTTGTTATCCAACTTCAAGGAAATCGAGCTTAACTTCATTTTTGGTTCTTAAGGAACCCTGTTCTGGTTAAATACCATTCAACCAAGCCTTGCGACTAATGTCGATAATGTTTTTGTTTAGTGCAGTGTCCACTGGTTTGCCAGGAAATTTTACACTGGTTAAGTGCTTTTGGTCTGGACAAACTGGTTAACCCTGCTTTTGTGGATTTTCATAATTAATGGGATTAATATTAAATAATTTGAAACTACATATTTTTGTGTTCTTTATCTTCTATGGTTTTGAACTTGACATCACACTAACGATTGCGGAGTTGAAACATGCATTACTCATGGGGTTCTATTTTTGACCGATTCTATATGTAAGCATACTACCAGAAAATTAAAAAAACGCATATTATTTTTCATGATTTTGTTTCACTTTAGAATTTCTTAACCGCAAACTCCACAATTCGTTTCTCACACATTAATATCATGTCATGATTTGGTTTCAACTCGACTTAATTTATGCCCAATCTTCATGAAAACATGGCGAGAAATATGGCCAGTGGCTCAAAACGGAAATTTTATCAAGCGTTACTGAATAAATAAATATACCATAAATCATATATATTATGTAATCCACTAAATCATATATATTATGTAATCCACTAAGCATAAAAATTATCATCTCATTGTTGTTCCAAAGACTATTTTTGGAGGAATGGATTACCGGAGAATATTAGAAAATTCATATTTCAATCATTTCAAATAATTTAGAATTTATTTTCAGTGAAGACTTTCGTATTTTATTTATTTTGGCATTTGTTAGATGAATAAGTGGCCAACAGTGGCAGGTTACATTAACACGTTAATGAGGGATCACTGAACTTAATGGCGTTATGGAAAAAAAGGATTGGGATGTTTTTAATTCTACAAGTATTTACCCTTTAAACCATGGTTTTGTAATTTTTTTCTTCAAATATTTGATAAAAATATATTACGAAATATAAATTTAAGTTGAATAAAGATAATTTAAGAAATATAAGTTTAAGTTGAGTTGTTTATATAATTTGGTTATTTTTAAGAATATTAAATTTATATATATTAAAAATGTTAATTGTTTTTATGTGCTTTATGAGTGATGGGTGATCATGAATTGTTGTTGTCAAGAATCTAAAAAAAGGATGGAGAAAATCTTTAATTATGACAATTGTGGCTCTTATATCAATTTACCCCATAGCTTCTAGTATAAGATTTTTTGAATTTGTAGGAATGCATATTAGATTAATTTTGTATCTTAATTTTTTGTAAACATTTTTTTTATATTATAATAATAATATAATATATACTTGGAGAATAACCAACTTAGACCTATTTTTAAACTTGGATTTTTATAATTATTTATTTTATTTTGTTTTATTTTTATGTAAAAAAATGTTTAAATGTTGGATAACACTCTACATTCTTTTGTCTTTTTTACCAACGAATCCAACTAACAATATTTGCCAAAGATTTACAATTTTGAATTGATGGAATTGTTGTTGTCAAGAATCTAAAAAAGGAATGGAGAAAATACTTAATTATGACACTTGTGACTCTTGTATGAGTGTATCTCATAGCTTCTGGTGCCTTAACATATGCTTTTTTGAATTTGTAGGAATGCATATGAGAGAATTGTTTCTTAAGTTAGCCTCTTTAAGTGGAACTCAAGGCCAAATGTTTGGACTCAACTAATTAGGCTTGTCATATTATATTATTCATTTTTAATTAAAAAATAAATCTAAAATTTAAAACTTCAAATTCTAAAATTATAATTATATTATAAAAGTATTAAAATATTCTAATATAAAAATGCATAGGTCATTATTAATATGGAACTTGCATTAAGAATAAAATTTTGTTTTACATTCAAGATAGGGTTCCACTCATTACTAATAAAGTGTATTAGAAATAATAACAACTTAATAATTATTATTAATCTCTTTGCATTCTCTTAAATTCTCTTAAATTCTCTTGAAGTCTTAGGGTAAATATTATTAATGTTCACCATGGATGTCATGTTATTATGATGTTTCCATACATATCTATACATTATTAGTTTAATTTTGTCTCTTGATATTTTATAAACATTTTTCTTATATATTTTATTATATTATAATAAAATAATATAATATATAATTTGAGAATAACCATCCTTATATCCATCTTTAACTTTGGATTTTTATAATTATTTGTTTTATTTTGTTTTATTTTTATGCAGTTTGACTGAGTCAAAATGTTTAAATGCTGGATAACATTCTAGATTTTTGGTTTTTTCCATCAACGAAATCCAGCTAAATCCAATATTTGCAATTTTGAATTGATAGAATTGTTGTTTTCAAGAATATAAAAGAAGAATGGATAACATTTTACATTTTTTGTTTTTTCCATCAACTAAATCCATATTTGCAATTTTGAATTGATAGAATTGTTGTTGCCAAGAATCTGAAAGAGGAATGGAGAAAATAAATATAATTTTGATTATGACACTTGTGGCTCTTCATCTCATACGTTGCAGTGCCTTAAGATAAGGTTTTTTGAATTTAAGATAGGGTTTTTTGAATTTGTAGGAATGCATATGGGAGAATTGCTTCTAAAGTTAGCCTCTTTGAGTGGAACTCAAGGCCAAATGTTTGGACTCAGGAATTCAAAAGGTTTTTTGAATTTAAGATAGGGTTTTTTGAATTTGTAGGAATGCATATGGGAGAATAGCTTCTAAAGTTAGCCTCTTTGAGTGGAACTCATGGCCAAAAGCTCAAGTATTTGATGTTTGAATGAGAGAGGATACAAATAGACTAGGAGCCTTGGGAGCTTTGGTGTTGAGGCCTGCAATGAAAAAAAACTTCAACTTATTAGAACATGAGGAAGACAGGATACAAATAGACTAGGAGCCATGGGAGCTTTGGTGTTGAGGCCCGAAATGACAAAAATAATCTTCAACTTATTAGAACATGAGTAAAGCTCACAGGGCTTCAATAACATTAACCTTTTGGAGAACTATATGAAAAAATAGAGAATTGTGGTCGAATATATACATACAATGTGTGTGGGGCACTTAAATACTTGTTAATATCGTGAAGTGATTGCTTCCGCATGGAATGGGTTCTATTTCAATCAGGTATACATTGTTTGGCATCGTTTGAGAAGCCCCATAAAATGGCCCCTCATAGTGGTTTCACTACTGGGGTTATGGTGGATTGGATGGCTCCAAGTTGTGTAATGCCTTCGGAAATTGAATCCTTTTTACATCTTGCCGAGAATATTGGTATGAATGTGCTCCAATGGCTTAGGATATTTATCTCATTATGTACTTTGATGAAGAAGTCAAGAGGTTTGAAGGCCATGGAGAGCTAAGAGAGTGACTCATATTGATTTGATGAGAAACATAATATTTAATTTGCATTAGAGGTTAATATAATGTACTTTGGAAGTCATAGAAAAAATTATCTGTAATGAAATCTCATTTGTTGGTTGATAACCTTTTTGCAAGAACTTAGGTCACAATGAGCTTACATCATCGGGCACTATGAAAGATTTTCACTATAACATACCTCATAATTTAGGGAAGAAACTACCTCATAGGTTGAGGTTCACTGTGAATCTATTTATTGTGTACTTTGATGTAGAAGCTAAGAGGTTTGAAGGCCATGCAAAGACAAGAGAGTGATCCATATTGATTTTTTGTCATGATAATTGCACCAATCTACAATGAGTTGTTCATTGAAACAAGACCATTTTTAATATAAAAGTTGTGGAGCTTGACTTGTCTTTGCATCTTTAAGACACTGAAAAATTTATATGTTATGACATCTAAAATCTGAAACATAACTATCCAATATACATCTAATTTAGTGATAGGGTTTGTATAATCGATTATATTTATCTCAGATATTGATCTTCGCTTTTTAAGTGTTGATTTGTTAATAAAAAAAAGTTTGAGGATGCTCCATTTTTCGTAATTTGTTGGATAAATCCAACGAAGAGATAGGTGTGGAGCATGTTCTTCAAGACATAACTACTAAGGTGATGATTATGTGGTTCTTAACAAATTGATAACAAAGAGACAACCCATATTTTTTTTCTTTATATGTTGTATTGATTTAATATTTGAGGATATTGGAAAAATTGGTGTTGTTAAGGAGGAAAGGAGGAGAATATGAGCATCGTTAATTATGATGTTTCCATACTTGTCTCTACATTATTAGTTTAATTTTGTTTCTTTTTTATAAACATCTTTCTTATATTTTTTATTAGATTATAATAGAATAATATAATATATAATTTGAGAATAGACAACGTTAGATCCATCTATAACTTTGGATTTTTATAATTATTTGTTTTATTTTTATTCAATTTGAACGAGTCAAAATGTTTAAATGTTGGATAACATTCTACATTTTTGGTTTTTTCCATCAACAAAATCCAGCTAATAGTATCTGCCAATATTTGCAATTTTTATTTGATAGAATTTTCGTTGTCTAGAATCTAAAAGAGGAAAGGATAACATTTTTGCCAAGATTTACAATTTTGAACCGATAGAATTGTTGTCATCAAGAATCTAAAATAGGAATGAAGAAAATAATTGTAATTTTAATTATGACACTTGTGGTTCTTCAGCTCATAGGTTGCAGTGCCATAAGTTAAGGATTTTTGAATTTAAGATAGGGTTTTCTGAAGTTGTAGGAATGCATTTGGGAGAATTGCTTCTAAAGTTAGCCTCTTTGAGTATAACTCAAGGCCAAATGTTTGGACTCAGGAATTAGGCCTGTCATATTCATGGTTGTAAATCAAAGTGGTTTGTTAGTCTGCTCTGTCATATTCACATGTTTTTAAATCAAAGTGGTGCGTTAGTTTACCCATCACCATGAATCTCAAGTATTTTATGTTTGAAGGAGAGAGGATACAAATAGTCTAGGAGCCTTGGGAGCTTTGGTGTTGAGGCTCCAATGACAAAAATCTTCAACCTATTAGAACATGAGGAAGAGAGGATACATGAGATACCATGTAAGGAATTAAATCTCATGTACATCATGGGCTTTTATTGATAACATATTGAACAATATGCTCCACCACCCACTTCATACAGGAGGCAGCATTACATTGTTTTACTCTCGTAACTTTGACTACTATAGTGAGACTATGGTTGGATTCTTTGGAATCTTTAGATGTGTGCGAAGGATCAAGGATATTGAACAATATGCTCCACCACCCACTTCCTACAAGAGGGGGCATTACATTGTTTTACTCTAGTAACTTTGACTACTATAGTGAGATTATGGCTGGATTCTTTGGATTCTTTAGATGTGTGCGAACGATCAAGGATATGCCAGATCCAAGTGTACATGTGGCCATAAAAATTTTGAAGATGTATAATAGATTTGTTAGATTAGATGGCTATGATATAGTAGTTCAAGGGCAATTTCAATGTTGAATAAGCAATTTGTTGTAAATTTCATATTTGTAAAGATTTGATTAAGAATTTCAAAGTTCAAACTTTACATTTTAAATTTCATTAATTTAAATTTATTTATTACCTATTCTTAGTAAGTAATTTATTTTGCTAAGGAAACCATTTCAAACTAGGCAACATCTAGATCAAATAACATATCACATCTTTTTTCACCTATGCTATTATTCCATATGCTATAGCCTTATGGTGCTTCCTTTGCAACATGTGGTGCAATTGCTAGTTAAAAAAAATGGCATATGAACAAGTACCATATGAAGTGAAATATGGTTTTTTGAGCATGTGGTATTGATAATCCATGGCATTTGCCCAACCTTTTTAACCCTTTTCTATATATGGATGGATGCAATTTCATATTTATTGAAGAGTAATCTCTTTTTCTTTTTGTTGAATTGCCCATGGGCCATAGATAAGGCTATAATCCACATGAAAGATTGAGAATGTAATTTCATCTTATTGGGCATGGTGTAATTTAATCTTGAGAATGTAATTTAAGAAAAAACAAATATATTTATTGACTTGAAATCAAATTTACAACTTCATTTTGAGAGTGTATTTTGAGTCCTCATGTCAAATACCAAAAATGTTATTTTTTTCATAGTTTTCTATGCAATTCCACCCCTTATGCAAATTATAAAAAATTATATTTTTTTAATGGTTTTATATACGCATTTTTATCTCCGCCTCTAAAATCAGGGCACTCAATTCCGACTTGGATATTTTTCCATCTCCGTTGGTGTTGAAATTGCAGAACACATCCTCAAGCTCACGACAGCTACTCATGGCGGCACATTGCACAGCTGAAGCCATTCTCGCAGCTGAACTAGGTGATGGTGAAGGGAAGCAAATAGGATAATACTACGACTCGAGAAGGAGACGAAGATGGTGCTAGAGGTGGTGTGGAGGAGTGTGAGCCAAGGGCATTGTTATATAGGGCTATTTTCTAAATCTCTGCCACATGTCCTTTAGTTTTGGATGAAGCAAACCAATTTCTGGGATGCTTTATGCAATTATCGATGTGCCAAGATGCTGGGTGGTGAACTGTTATTCAAAACAAGAATCCCTATAGTGATTCAAAATAAGAAGGATGTGACTGAGATCATAGTATGCGTCGAATATACGAGCTTGAACAATGCATGCGTGCATGACATGTTCCCCACACCCTTCAGTGACGAAGTCCTAGATAATGTTGTGGGGAATGAGGCTTACTCGTTCATAGATGACTTTTTGAGCTACCACTAGGTCTGAATAGCCAAAGAAGATAAAAGGAAAAAACATTCGTGATGGAGTGGGGGTCGTATGTAAAAAATGTAATTCCATTCGTATTAAAGAATGCACCAGCAGCCTTTTCAAGGATTGTAATAGCAGCTTTCCGAGACTATATTCATAAGTTCCTAGAAGTCTACATGGACGACTAGATAGTGTATAACCTACTGAAAAATCATACTAGTCTGTTGAGAGTAATGTTCGAAAGATGCAGACAATTGTAGATCTCTTTAAATTTGAAGAAGTTCATTTTCGTGGTTCCCTTTGGAACCCAGATAGGCCATATTGTTTGCAAAGATGGAGTCTGCATTGACCCTACCAAAATAGAAAATATCATCCGCATGGAACCACCCTGCAACATAAAGAAAATAAGAGAAACTCTAGGCCATACGAGGTAATACAAAAGGTTCATCAGAAACTATGCAACCATAACAACCCCAATGGAGAGACTACTAAAGAAGACGGAGGATTTCATTTGGACAATAGATTGTCAAGCAGGGCTGGACAAACTAAAAGAATGGTTAGTAAGTGTGCCCATATTGGTGTACCCTGACTAGAACAAAATGTTCCATTTACATATTGATGCATTTGGAATAGCACTAGGAGTAGTCCTAGCGCAGCTAGGATAGAAGATGGATCATCCAATATACTACACAATCAAAAAGATCTCCACGGTGGAAAAGAATTACACAACAACAGAACGAGAAGCTCTAGCAATGGTCTACTCTCTCCAAAATTTTAGGCACTACCTGCTGGGGGTGCAATTCAAATTTTTTACAGACCATTCTGCATTGAAATACCTAGTAAACAAGCCCATACTGGAGGGAAGGATATGCAGATGGCTATTATTGTTTCAAGAGTTCATGTTTGAAGTAGTTGTTAAGCTAGGTAGATTGAATGTAGGCTCGGATCACCTTTCTCATGTGGAGATAGGGGAGAGCAATGGAGCAATAGATGACTGGTTAATCAATGACGATTTGCTTAGGAAAGAAGCCATACACGACCACCTATAGGAAATTGCTACTTTGCTCACAATAGGTAGTTGTCCATAGGGCTACATCGCAACGTTGAAAAGGTACCTAGTGGTTAAAGCAGCGAATTACCAACTCATAGCAGGACACCTTTACAAAATGGGTTTAGACCAGATACTTATACGTTGAGTCCTACAACACGAAATATAAGATATCTTATGGGAGTGCCACGTAGGGGTTGCGGAGGACTTGTAGGGGGTAAGAAAACTGTAAGGAAGATACTACAAGCGGGACTGTGGTGGCCTATAGTACATAAGGATTCGAAGGCATTCACCAATGAATGCAATGTTTGTCAAAGAGTTGGAAGGCCTTCCCGACGCGATGAGCTACCACTACACCTGGTCCATACGGTGCAAATATTTGATAAATGGGCAGTAGACTTCATTGGTCCAATATCCCCACCAGCACGTCACTCAAAAGCCCGATACATAATTACTACCACAGAGTACGTGTCAAGATGGGGAGAAGCCATGCCAATGAAAGACTACACAGTAGAAACTGATGCATGCTTCATTTTGAAAACATCATCTGTGCCAATGAAAGACTGCACAGTAGAAACTGCAGCATGCTTCATTTTTGAAAACATCATCTCAAGGTTTGGATGCCCAAGGAGTCTCACAAGCGACCAAGGTACACACTTCTTGAACTCAACAATCCAGGTCCTATTAAAAAATTCTATGGTACAACATCACAAGAGTAGCCCGTACCATCCACAAGAAAACAATGCAGTAGAAGCATTCAACAAGATACTGGAAAAAGTGCTAACCAAAATCGTATTAGCCAACAGAGATGACTAGGATGAAAGAATTCCAACAACACTCTAGGCATATAGAACAACAGTTAAAAGACTCCCCAAAAAAACTCCATTTCAGTTGGTATAAGGTAGAGAGGTGGTGGTGCCAGCAGAGTTTGTACTACCTAGAAGGTTCATTTCAAAGGCAACAGGAATGAACGATAGCAGTGCCTTGCGAGATAAACTGAGCTAGCTATTAGAGCTCGACGAAACGTGGTTCTTGGCGGAGTTCCATCAATATGTCGAGCAATGAAGACAGACAGCTTGGCATGATAGGCACATCAAGAGGAAATTGTTTAGGGTCGGTGACTAATTGATCCTCTATGACAACAAGTTCCTCAAGTTCCCAAGAAAACTACAGATGCACTAGTTAGGCCCATTCATAATTTCACACATAAAGGAATCGGGTGCGGTGAGACTCGTGCAACTCAATGGAGTCCTATTGCTAGGATGGGTGAATGGCACATGCTTAAAACCTTTCTGGAAGTTATAAAAATAAAAAATAAAAAAAATAAAAAATAAAAAATAAAAAAAATTAGTTTTCATAATAAGGTTGCGGTCAGTGGAGAGATACCGCAACCCATTTGTGGTTGGGGGGGGTAGTGTCAGTAGAGTCCAAAGGACTAGTTGGTAGGAACAATAGCCATGTGTGTCAAACACCATCAACAAAATACACGTAGGTTCGAACTTTTTCCAAAATTGATGGCCGCACACACACTCGTCCCACCCGTCGTACCAGTAGTTATTCCCTGATTAAGTAATAAATAAGGCAATTGTCAAGGTAGGGTCACAAAATATTACCCATTAAGCATATAATTAATTAATAAATAAGCCCATCGCAATAGAATAAAGACGCCATGCAGCCCACTTTGTACTTTTCAAGCCCACGTCATAGTTGGCATGTACTAGTCAGCCGACGACGACAAAAATATAGCTAGAATACATGGAAAGGCTGCTGGAGTAATTAGTTGATTAAAGCCTCATTAGTCAAGGGATGTTGTGTTAGAAACAGCTACATAACTTTCAGAAGAATGCAAGGAATGGTATAATTCCAAACACTAGAAGGATTCCAGAAGCACTCGGAAGAACAAGAGCAGGAGAGGAGAAACATAAGACCACCAGTGAAAATTGTTTACTAAAGAAGGGGAACAATGGCCAAGAGAATCACATCAATTCCACAAATCACTCTAGATGCAAGAATCGAAGTTATGGATGACCTGTATTGGAAATACGACTGGTCGAACCTCATCGACAACAACTTCACAAACAGGTTCCAATTCCCAGCAATGAAGAGGGAGGTATATGCAGAATAATTTCAATGGGAGAATGGAACGAGGGCCTCCAGAATCAAGGGGGACTTCAAAGGGCTACAGAACTCGATGCTGTTCAGCTTGAGAAACATGCCTGTGTTCGGCATCGAGCTGGCTGCCATGTATTTTACTAATCTATTAGTGAGAAAGATGCATGGATGTTCCCTATGGATGGATAGAGAATACCCAATACATGTCGAATATATCTACCGATTGACCGGGTTGGAAACATGGTGAATGCAATCAGCACAACATTCCAGGTTGGGGCCAAGCGAGGAAAGAAACCCACAGAGGACAACATCTACACCCACTATAGGACGGAGCGTGGGGGAAACGGCATAAAGCTAGATAGAATCAACAAGGAAAACATTCGATGTGCCTCCTACCTAATTACAAGAAAGATGATGAGGCACTTCACGAGAAACGAGTGCACCCTGGACATAGTCTCAATAGCATAACACTACTACCAGGTGTTGTGGCCACCAACAACCCCCCTCCTTCTTTAGTATTAGCAATAACATAAAACAAGTGGGGACCCTTAGTAAAAAATTCAAAAAAAAAATTGTATTATACTCCTTAAAAGTATATCGCATCGCGAGAAGAGAGTACAACATTTCTTTATGAGCACAATAAAAATTGCGAAAAAGTGATGTGAAATTCATCACATCGCATACATTAAGAAGCGCCCATAAATGAAGATCCTAAGAAATCTATGATGGCCGATATACGACATCGCATGTCGCAACATCGCATAAACAGCACACAATGATTTAAAATGATCTATGATCTTGGGATAAACACGATGCTACGATGTTGTGATGCTACAATCTGCGATCTGTGATCTGCAATATCACAATCTTGACAAAATGCGATAACGCGATAACGTAATGCAAGTTGCAGAAATCGCCCATCGCAAATTTTCCTCGGCTCAACATTCAAGAAAAGCTGTCAGTAAACCAAAAAATTGGATGCGCACCTTAAAGAAAATTAATGAATGTACGCCAAAGTGTTAATGAAGGACAGTTTCGTGTTTGTCGAAGAGTCTGTTCACAATGGGTGGCATTATTTTATACATTCGTAGAGCTTAGAGCTTTCGCGTCAATATTTATTTTCATTACTCTTTTCCTTTGCGTGAACTACATGAATGAAAAACAGGAAACATCTAAAGAAAAAGGGAAAGCGTCAATGCTCGGAGATAGAGAAGAGATGCCCTCATAAATGGATACCGCATGCAATGGAACTGCAGATTCCAGAGCATTTCTAAATAGATGCTGACATCAATAGCCGACTCAACACTCATGGTCAAAAGCTCACAAAAGCAGCATGTTTACAAAAAATCCTGAAGCTTATACCTGGTAAAGGAAAAGGCGCTAAAGGCGAAAAACACACCAGAAAGGCTCGGATCAAAGAACGGAGGCAGTTTTCGATGCACTAAGAAAATTGTTCAGAAAGCAAGGTCCCTAACTTGCTTAGTCATTCACAAGTCTAGAAATAAAGATAGCAAAGGCAGAAGCAATTTGAGGGAAATTTTGGTCATTACCAAGTATATACGCAGTTAATCCACCCAGCCAGAGGATGATTCCCAAAAATATCTTCTAGTTTACTAAAAAATGGTGCCAGCACTTGCCATTTCTGTTTGCTTAACACAAACAAAAGCAGAAGGCAACCAGCTGACTCTTCCCAGGCAAATGTTGAATGCTTGTAACATTAAGGAGCAAAAGCAGAAATAGTTAGGAATTAGATTCGATTTTTTAGAAATAAGTTTGCTTAGAAAAATTATGGTCATTTTAACTGTATCCTAAATTTATGTAATTAATTTATTTAGTTAGCAGTATTTAAACCCTTCTTATGCATTTAGAGAAGGGTCCAGAAATTTGTCAAAAACTTGTCCTCAGAACATGCACTTTTGCACCCTCAGAGGAGGTTTTGATGAATGAACGGATCAAGATTTATTGATGTTTGCATTTGGTATCTGCTACTGATGTTGCACTTCTGTACTCTTAGTAGATATTTGAACAAGGAGAGATAAATCATTGTTGCTTGAAGCTTATGAGTAGGACCAGTCATAAATGGTACTTTTATCTCTTGACCATTTTTTCTTATATTCTTAAAGCAATATACAGTTTTTAGTTGTTTATATGTTATTACATGAATGTTTGTGTTACCATTTGGCACTTTTGTATGGTGGAGCCATTTATTTATGTTTAATGTGTGAATAACTTATTATGCGATATGCCGTTCACAACTGTTTTGCCTAATTTTTTATGCAAAGTGGTTCATCTTAATTGATTTCCATTCTTATAATCATTGAACGATATTTATTACCAGTTATTATTTGAAATCTCTTTAGATCGCATAATAGAAGAATTACATCCCGGCTTAGCATAGATTAGATGTGTTGTTTTCATTAGATTACAATAGCATAGAGTTAGATTAAAGTACTTTAGATAGGAACTTTTAGATCAGCAACATCCAATTCTACACACACATGCACCCTTATATTGGGAAACTGGTCCCATTATCCCCAGTTGGACCCGCTATACCAAACGGATAAGGAGCTGCTAATTAAGGTCCGGACTAGGCGGGTACCCCCCTTGTTGTCGACCCGATTTTCGGGGCTTCAACATATTTGGCGCTAGAAGGAGGGCATGAACTATGAATGGCACCTAAATCAAAATCTAAATACCATTCTGAGAGTAAATCACCCTCATCATCTCCCTCGACTTCCCCAGTATGTTTAAATCCAGAGTCAAAAGTCGCTCCAGTATCAACCATTGCTACACACCCTAATATTTTAGACCAATCTACGATTGAACCTCCTGAAGTTGAATCTCTGATTCACAAACTTCAAGGATTTTTCATTTCTCCTCAGAGGTCTGATAAATCTCAAAGCAGTGCGACTTCGCAGTACTATCCTACTCAACCCCTAACCAGGTTAAAGAGTGAAAAATTTGGCATTCATCCAACTGAGTTGCCTCTTCCCACCAGGAAAAGAGCGAGGAAATTACCGCAAGAGTCTGACAGTGAGACTCTTTCTTCTACATCATCCATTTCAACTACCCCACCGCGAAGTCAACCACCCACACCTCCATTCCAAACCATCCTCCATCCGTCTACTGGAACTCCCACAACCCCTCTTCAATCATCTACAATCATAGTATCCTCATCTTCCCAGGCACAGGAATCATCTCCTGCACTTTCCTCTACTAGCAGCTCAATGATGGCCCAGTCTCCATGGAACAACCCTGGAGCAGTTTTAATGCCTGCGCCCTTGAGTCAAATACCGGCACATCCTGAGAAATGGCTACCCAAATTCAATCCAGAAGTAGGCATGCTAGCAGAAGAACACATAAACAATTTCATGCTTTCTATCAATCTCAACGGAGTTACTAATGAAGATGTTGTTGTTCGGCTTTTTCCCTATACACTGCAAGGGACAGCCGGGTCATGGTACTTTTCACTACCCTCCGGGTCTATCACAAGTTAGGATATCTTCCATAATCAATTCCTTACCAAGTTTGGTGATGAAAGATCAACAGAAACGTTAATCAATGACCTATCCAATCTTAAAGCCGAAGCTAAAAAGCCTATCAAAGATTTCAATTTACAGTTCAATAAAATTCTCAACAAAATTCCCACTGCTTCCCAACCCAGCGAAGAAGTACGATGTGAATGGTATATTGCTGGTTTACCATCAAACATAGCAATCTTTGTGGATAGAGCAAATAAAACAACCTTAGTTGAAAACATGACAGAGGCGATAGCAGTAGAGAAACGCGTAATAGCCCTGGAAAAGAGATCCGCGATAGAGGAAAGCAAATCTAAAAAAGTCACCTTCAAATAAGACTCCAAAAAGAAACAAGCAAAAGACCCTTTCGATTTGGAAGGATTGAAGAAAGTTTTAAAGACCATGTCTAATGAGATGGTTGACATAAAAAAACAAGTAGTAGAAACTTCTTCAAAAAAGCCCTACAGAGCTTTTAAAAGAGGTCCTTCAACGGATGCAAAACCACCCAATTCCATTTCAAATGTTGAATCCGAGGTAGAGGAAGAAGAAGAAAGTGCCACTGAAGGGCAGACTGATGACGAAGAAGTTGTGGAATTACAAGGAATGCGAGATTTCATCCTCCCACAAGAAGAAGATCAAGAAGTATTTCCAGTTAGCACACAAAGCAAAAATAAGCTTGATCCTCCCCAAACTACCTCTAAGCAGAAGAGCACAAGTCCTGCAACAAAAGATAAAGTCACAACAAAGAAAACGACCACTAAAGCGACTCAATCTAGCCCAGTCCAAGCAGATCAAATAAATCCATCAAAAACACTGATAGTGTCGGATGAAATGGAGTATAATATTATTGATGACATGAAAAAGACTAGGGCTAATATTACCCTTTACGAATTAAGAAAATTGAAACATCAACAGAAGATAATGATGAAAGAATTACATGCCGAGCCTATTGCATCTTTGCCTACCGCTGTACTCTCTCAAGCTTCCCACAACATGGGAGGACCTCCAACTAACGCGATCAATAAGATTGATCCAAATGAAATCGCCTTGATTGGAGGAAGATCAAGATCTCACACTCCCCCATTTCTTCTCACTTATGAAATTTTCAACAAACATTTGCACAATTGTTTGGTAGATTCTGGTGCTTCATCGAATATTTTACCCATATCAATATGTGCCAAGTTAAATGTTCAACCACAAAAATCCGCAGTGCGCATAGTTCAACTTGATCGATCTCAAGTCGAAGTGATTGGTGAACTTAATAAAGTAACCATAAGATTGTCATCCAACCCAAAGATATGTTAGGTTATTGACATTCTAGTGGCTGATATCCCAGAATTCTATGGCCTAATTCTTAGTAGAGATTGGTCCGAAAAACTCCATGGATACTTCACAACTGACTGGTCGCACATGTGGTTACCCTACAACGGTAAACCAAATCAAATAAAGGTTGAACGAGAGTTACACCAGAAGTACATAGTAACGGAATTAGAGGGATAAAATGAAACAGTAGCGTATAACAGCAGTATCATAGGCAATTACTTGGTAGATTCTTTTCTCGGCAATTTCAATGCTCACACATCACCCTACTTAGAAAATTCAGTTTTGTCCCAAGTCGAAATTTTTTTCCCAAACTGATAGTTCAAAGTGTGCTAATTTTTTAGATAAACCTCTAAATACATCTTTGTTTTGGAAATTATATTTTGATGGCTCTAAATCTAAGGAAGGAGCAGGAGCAGGATGCGTTCTGATTAGTCCAGAAGGAAATAAGACCATGCTTACGTGCAGACTCGAATTCGATTGCACAAACAATATAGCAGAATACGAGGCCTTGATGCAAGGCCTGTACAAAGCAATCGGGTTGAACGTCAAGTATCTTCAAGTCTTCGGAGACTCTGAGATTGTCATCAAACAGGTACGTAACACTATACATTGCTTATCAGGTCATTTAAAACACTATCAATCTTTAGTACAAGATGTTGGAAATAATACTGAGAGGGGAGGGTGAATCAGTATTAGCAAATCAGATACTTTTTCATTTTCACACTCAGATTCATATACGCGACTTTAGTTAAGTTTATCAGCGTATATACGCGACTGTGTTAAAAGCAACTAGTGTACATTCAGTAACCTTTATGATTTAGATAGTTTATCTTCAGTGAATGCATCAGAACATTATTAACCATATTGATAATAAACAGGAGCAGTATAACAGAACAAATCAAAAGCCACACACATGAACACCACGATATAAGGTGGAAACCCAATGTGGGTGAAAACCACCTGCTGCAATTTGTTTCTATCTTCCTTTCATAAGAAACTTCTTTTACAATGTACTGGTGCAGTCCTTTACCATTACGCAGGCTTCTACCTGTAGAAGGCTACCACCTTCTTAGCTCTTGTACTAGCCATTCCATTTACTAGTACGTAAGCGCTGGCCTACTGAAGGCTCCAACCATTACTCGTTTTCCAGATGCTCCTGGAAGGGAGCTACAACCCCCTGGCTCTTGTACTGGCCAATATGTTTACCAATACGTAGGTGCCGGCCTACAATCATCCAAGGACCACGTTTCATCAATTTTCATACTAGATCCATGAAGCACAATATCATAATCTGAATCACCACTCTCTGAATCACCCAATACTGAAACACTGAAAACAACATAGGCTACATAACTCTACAACAACAACCAAATCCAATAGCAACTTAAAATATCATACTTCATACTGTATACGTTACTTGAACGAACCCAACCTACGTGTATACGCTCTTTTACCAAAGACAACCCGCGTACAAATCTGCAAATTCAACCTCATAACTTTGCAGCTATTTCAGACATCAAAACATACCCAAATCATAACATTCATAAACATGCGTCAATAGATCTAGTCTATCCATACTCAACCCATATAAATATAATCATTCCAAGCCTTAAGATCCCAATCCATCATTCATCATCCTTCACATGAGTGCCTCCTTGGTTCAGATCAAGCAAGGCATCACCAACCCATAACCAGCATCTAGATCTCACATTTTATCAGATGTTCATCACTTGCTCACACTTTCACCCATTCTTGACCTAATGATCTTCTCCTTATATAGGTTTAGGCTTCTCTGAATACCATGGTCCAAAACCATGTAGAATCAATACCTTGGACCCAATACCTGGGGTCGTTACTTCGGACCAAATACGATGGACCAATACCAAAATACCATGGACCAAATACCACGGACCAAAACTTAGTTTTCTAACATGTACGTGCCTTCCCTTCTGTGAATCTGCGTGTGTACGTATACGTGCCTTTTTCTCTGATTACCCGCGTATATACGCACTTTCATCGCGGTCAACCTGCGTATATCTCTCTCTTCACCTGCTGCACTATGATCTGTCCTCTGAGTGAGTTTCCATCACCTGTATCATACATCAGAGTGAGTTTCCATCAAGGAAAACACTTGAATCATAATGCCAACAATCTCCCCCTTTGGACTTGATGGCAACCACTACACCAAGTCACTCTCCCCCTTTGACATCAAGGGCAAAGGGCAGACCAAGATATTTTCTTCTTTGATATACATTCTACTGTCCATACTCCCCCTAAGTACATGCTGAAGTTTCTGATTAAGCTCCCCCTTTGTATATGCCAAGGTGTACCAATTTGTCCATGCTCCCCCTGACTATAGGAAAGATCTGCAAAAAGATGTTCTACAAGAAGAACATGACTCTATTATGAATGACCTTCTTATCACCAAGGACTCATACATTCGTCCATTTCTCAACCAAGTGAGAATATACAAATATTGACTTATCCACCCAACCAATTGGTGATATACCATGACTCATTACATCATCCATCCCATGCATATTGGGGAAACAAAATACATCATATGACTCACAAAGACCAAGGACAAGACCATGATAGTTATCAGCAGCTATCATACACCATATGATCTACATTATAAGCATCTAGCATCCAATCTTGCAATCCACGTTAATAAGCATCCTCACCAAGAACTCCTAATCCATAATGCCAACAATGCATTATTTGAAGTATATGCTCCCCCTGAACCTGTGCCATGCCATCATTAAAACAATGACTGAACCATCTCAGACTTTTGTACTACTACTTTCTTTTAGAACATCATATACGCGACTCTACAGCATCTAACTCGCATATATACGTGACTTGTCTTCATGAAACCGACGTATGAGATTTGGAACACTGATGTTCCACACTTCTAGCTACCTCTGAATCTGTCATGTCTGTGTACTCTGCTATGCCACATCTTTCTGGCCGTACTTCCTTTTTCTTCCATATCTTCAACTGTGATGATGTTTTCTTCTTTTGGTCTGGTGTCCACAATCTTCTCTTGCATTCCTTTGCTATGTTTCCAAGTTTGTAACATGCATAACATCTTACATGTCTCATATTCCTTCTATAGCAATCAACAGCCTTGTGACCAAACATATTGCAAGAAAA
>APFE030917799.1:0-28089 GCA_000404065.3 Pinus taeda
TCCTCTACGTTGATCATCAATATAGCAGCATCAATAACAATAAAACATCAAGAGCATTCACACATTAACACAATATGTATCCCGGGGAAAGCATCTCGCTAAAAACCCCAATTATTTGTATATTAATGATTGAGTCATGTAACATTACACAACATAATACTTCTCACAAGTATCTCCACCTCTGTTACACACAATACAGCTCATATCTGAATCAATCACTGGCTCAAATCTTCTCCGCTGCTTGCCTGTCTCCGCTGCTCAATACCTGCTCAAGAACTGATGATAATTCCAAGGCAACCACGTATTTACTTGGCAAAATCACGTGAGAACAAGCTACAATGTGGGAAAATACGTGAGAAAACTCATTGGCATACTCAATCCCTTGATTGTGCAAGATCTGGTGCACAACTATAGTCACAACTGATAGCAATCTGATTCTCAACACCTGTCCCTGCTGAACTGAACATGCACTGACATGCAACTGAGTTAACTGATGTATTCATTAGTTGTATTAGAGTTAATAACTTGTGAATTAATTAATACTAATTCACCCAACTCATCTCTAGTCTATTTTCCAGTTAGACTAAATACAACCAGTTTAACAAAGCTAAACTGAACACAACTCCATCAACTGCACCTCCAGTCCACTAAACTCAACTCACTTGAGTTCTAACTGAAGTCATGCATGCAAATATTCAACTAACCCATAAGAAACACGTATTTCCTTCATGCAATTGCATGTGCCACATCTGTAGCTCGAACTGAAGTGCTCCAAGAGAATAAGACAAAGTTTATAGTCCAAATATTATTGTGAGATAATAATATTTGACTTTTCTATTTTTGACAGCCAGTCTAAAAATAGACTTGATCACTCACACTTTCATAAAAAATAGAAGTCAATCTATTTTTCCAACTTGATCAATCATCCATAAACAGCAACCTGCAATCCATAGACATGATCCATATGTCTAAAAATAGACATAGTCTAAAAATAGACTTGCGCCAAAAATAGCCTGCGGGCCCACTTAGTGAAGGCGACTCTTTTCACTAAGCTCCATCATCTTGTTGCAATCTCAACATCATCTATTTTTGGTCATCTATTATAGAGAAAGGTGAAGGAGTTCACACCTCTGAACCTAAAGGGCTGTAAGACAGGAAACATCAATATTGTGGACTGTGGAAGAAGAGGCACAACAAACTGTTCTAGGCTCAAATTTGTGGATTGTTCTAAGGTCGATGGCGCAGATTTGCGGATTGTTATAAGGTTACTATAGGTGGATGAATGGCTCAGGATTACGGACTGTTATATGGTTATCACAAGTGAATAAATGTTTCAAGATTGCGGGCATACTTCTATGGTGTAAGCATTCACTGTGGGCTATCTTATGGTGGTCTGAGCTATGGTTTTCAAGTCTGGTACCTCTCCTAACATTGGAAACGGTGCAGTGAAGTGAAAACCTTATACCTTGACTCTGATGCCTCTCAAAAAGTGCAGTAACATTTAGTGCAATGCTTATCTAACATATTGTTCACTGTCTAAACATTGTGAACAATGAGATAATCCCTTTGCCTGGTAAGTGAGAAGAAAACAATGGAACAAAACCTTTGCTGAACAATGATTTAAATATCTTACAAGTTCAGTGCTACAATATCCTTCAAGGACAACTATCACTACATCTTGAAACTCTAAAGACTTGAATCTATGGGTTAAATGTTTCAGGCCTCGGATTTGTGATAAGAGGTGTAGAATTGGTAACATGTGACTAGTTAGGTAGCTTAGACTAGTTTGTGGAATAATAGTTGCAATGGCTCTGACTTGTAGCACTAAAACATCAGATATGTGGCATAACGATCTCAGATTTTTGAGCTAAAGAAGGTCCAAGTTAGTGCAATAACATTGGTGCATAAGTGATGAAGAAGTGTGGTGCATAATAGATGGTGCAATATGTGTTGAGTGGTAAAAAGGGTATTTTTAACCTCTATTTACCCTACATTAATTATCAATCCAGGTACGATTTTTTTATCTCAAGAGTGTACTCAGTCTGAGGCGGTCACTTGTTCAAGAGTAATGCTTGCAGTATAGTGCTTTAAAAAAGTAAATAAATGCTGGAAAAAAACTCTAATTGTAATGGCAAGAAACCTAAATGCTTTGTAAATCATTCACTCAAGAAACTACAACAATCATCAGTCAAGGATGCAGTAATGATAACTCTTTCCCCTGTAAACTGATGTAAATGAAAATCAATCAAAGGCAAGATCTCCAATCTGAGAACTTAGACAACAGTAGTCAATGTTCGTTACAGTTGTAGATCGTTCTATCCACACCAAAGCAAATGTTGGAAATAACAAGTCAACTAGCTGAAAAGGAACAACAACTAATTCTATTA
Source organism: Pinus taeda (assembly GCA_000404065.3). Classification (NCBI taxonomy): domain Eukaryota; kingdom Viridiplantae; phylum Streptophyta; class Pinopsida; order Pinales; family Pinaceae; genus Pinus; species Pinus taeda. Next base: position 2,388 of record APFE030917799.1, read on the forward strand.
AAAAGGTCGAACAACAAAGCTTAATCTACAGAACTGAATTAAGCAACAATCTTTAACTAATAAAGGAATTGAACAGCAATCTTGACTAATAAAAGAGTTGAACAACAATCTAAGAAAGGAAACAAACCAAAAAAGGAATTGAACAACAAACTTAATTAAGTGCAAACACACAGTGACTATAGAATCAATAATCTTATTCTAGCATAATGGACATTAACCAAAATTATAAAGGAATGACAATTGCAATGATAATGGAACAACAATAAAATCAATTGTAAGTGAACCGTAGCTAAATGAACAACAATCACAACTGTGAATGAACAACAATGTCAATATGTAAATGAACAACAATATCAATTGTAAATAAACAACAGAATCCAAATTAGACAATGCAATATTGTTTCAGAAGGAACAACATAACATTTTCGGTTGTAAATAACAATCTTTCTATCCAATTACGATTTCGATATAACAGAGAAATTTAATGAAATGTTCAAAAACAGAAGATTAATGAATAAAGCAAGTTAATAAAATGCAAAGGAAATCAAACCACACACGACTGCAATCATAAAATAATGATACAGGAAGCAAGTGATCCACTAGGGCCGGGCCCTTAGCCACCAGGGAAGCACTATTGTGTTTACTCCAGGATCAGATAATGGAACAACAACTGAGTTATATATTAACCATAAAGGAAAATTTACAACTATCGCTCTTTAAAGAGAGTCGATGCTCAAAGTTAAGATTACAACAATAAGTTATGCAAATCAACAATAATATCCACCCCTTGGGCTAGCAACGCTGTCCCTTTTTATAATGGTCAGGTGGAAGTATCAAAAATACAGATAAGTCTTGAAGCAGCGATCCTTCAGGATCAAAGGATCATGAGGGATTCGCCATATCTTTGATCTTCAGTTATTGTTTTGTCCTCTTGCGCTGATGTCGTGTTTCCTCTTCCTTTTCCTAGACCATGCACTCCAGTCTTGATTTCCTTGTCTGGATACGGCTTCCTATCAAAGGGACAACAGTTGGTTTTGCTTTGTCTTTTCCTCCAGAATAGTGATTTTCCATTTTCTTCACTTTCTGCATATAAAAAGACAATAACTAATCATTTTACATCAATCACAAATCTCCTTAATTCTATCATAATCCTTTAACATATTACCATCTTAGAATGTAAAGGAGTTATGATTTAAATGAAAAGATAAAGAAATAAATGGTAAATACATACCTTTTCCAATGTTCAACACCCCCCCCAGCTTACCCTTTTTCATGCCCTCATGAAAACATTGTAATTGACATGCAAGGCAGTTAGGGAATAGGCTGGAGAAGGATTTTCATGCAGTGGTCTAAAACCATGATTTCTAGCTAAAACTTCAAAAATATGCCTTGTCCAGCCTTCAGGAAATTCATATAGGGCCTTATACCCTGGTGCAGGATACCAGATGATTGGATTTCGAAACCTACAGCGTAACCAATACGGGCCTTCTCTCAAGATGAGGTTACCATAGGTAACCAAGCGATCAACAACTAGCTTAAAATTTTCGTAATTGAATGGCTCTCCATTTTGAACATTCCGATTGGAAGTCTTGTATCGGAGTTTGGCTGCTGCTATGGCAAGGTCTTTGATGGACAGGAAGTATTCTACCCCTTGCTGGACAACTGCTGTGTGAATGGGTCCCAATGTCTGGATCACACACTTCTTTCTCATTAAGCTTCTATGCTTATTCCACAGTTGCAATGGGTTTCTAGGTTCACCCCTTATCCACAGATCTAACCCGTTCTCCTGTCTCTAGAAGGTATTGTGGGCTTTAAGCCACTTTATCTGGTTAACAACAAAAGAGATGAATGCCTAAAGCTGGATATCACCTGCAAAAGGGCTAGGGTTCTCTTCCGTTTCACCATCCAACACAAGATTATGCAAATAAAACTCACATAGCAATCACTGGACTTTCACCCCATAATGCTTATAACAATTTATGAAATCATCAATAGTTTTTAACTCTATAGGCACCCCTGCCTTGAAAGATTTAATTTTTAATTGTAAGTACCTTTCCATCAAAAACAAAGCATAATTTTTGGCAGGTGTTCTACAGGCTAGAACATCAGTATATAGAGAACATAGGGTATCCATTTGACTCATGACTATGTATAGTCTATTGGTTAGCTTTTTAAATTTTTCCTCTACCTTTCGCCATCTATCGAAGGCCTCGCTCTCCGATGCATTGATGTTCTTTACTTGCTATTGTAAATGTTGGTATTTCTCTTGAGGAATAGTTTCCTCTATGAGCTTTTCTATCATTTGTTGGGCCTGTGCTAGATCCTCTTACAATCTCACTATCCTAGGATCATTGTTTATCAAAACATCTTTGGGCTAGAGATCTACCTTGATCTCCTTATTGTGACATATAGTTCTTATAGTCTGTATTTCCTTCTCATGAGCTTCCTGGTCAGTCATGATGCTAGAGGACAATGCCTCTATCTGGACGTCCTTATTACAGACTAGTGTGCTTTCTCTTTGGGCCTCTGCATTTGTAACAGCCACATGTTGTTCCTTGCGGTCCTGAATAATAATGGGTTTGGTTTGTGTCCTTTTGGTCTTCATTTTATGGGGTTTCATCTAGGTGGTTGCATCCTTTGTTCCAGGGTTTCTTTCTGAGATTCTCCCCATCTTTGGAACCCTTATTTGTTGTCTAAGCTATTTAACTACATTTAAAGTCTTTGTTGTTCCTTTCATAGCCTTTTGATTTCATTGGTTTTCTTCGAAGGAACATCTATTTATTTTCTTGGGCTTGGGCTTTGTTCTTCAGGGGTTGTACCCTCGCCCTGGATTATTTCCATGTTTTCTGCTTGGAACACTTGTTTAGTGTTCTCGTCCTGCTACTCAGGTTTCTCAGGGGTGGAAACCCTAGGTTGATCTGCTATTTCCCAAGCAGCTTCTTCTTCTACTTCTTCCTCATCATTCATTTCTTCAGATGCACTCCTACTATGAACATAGTGTTCCTGTTATTGCCTTTCCTCATCTTCCTCATCATTCATTTCTTCAGATGCACTCTTGTTGTGAGTAGAGTGCTCCTGTGAGGGTCCTGCCTCAATATCGAGGTTAAGTGGGCTATGGGGCTAGATATACTCCCCCATGTTGGCCAAAATTTGGGCTAATTCATCTTCTTGTAGAGGGTTTTGTTATGGGCTTTCATTGGGTTGCGCTACTTCCTCCCATTCTTCCTCGCTGGAGTGCTCAGTTTCCTCTTCTGGTTCCTCTTCTTCATTTTCTTCTAATTCTTCTTCTTCATTCCCCCCTCCATGTTTTGGGGGTTTCTCATCTTCAGAGTCATATATCTCTAATGGTTGGCTGTTGGTTTCTTGGGGTTTTCCCAACATTCCTCTGCTTCTCCCCAGTCTGCCAAACTGTCTCAGTTTCTGTTGTCTAATTGATTTTGTATCAGTTCTTTTTTATTTCGGGGCTAGTAAGGCCAAACCCCCATCTATTGAGAATATCAATTCTTCCCAACTACTCTGTTGTTGAGAGAGACTATGACTGACTATTAGCCGAGTTAAGCTGCAATGACTTACTACCATTTATACATGATGATATTTTCTCATACTTCAAGCAGCATCATGCAATAAAGAATTTAAGTATGTGGGAAAATTCACAGCATTGAGATGGCATGGTCTTACCATGTCTTTCTTTCCATAACATGTGATGAAGCTTTGCACAATCCTAGCTAATTCTGCCCAAGGTTCTCCGAGAATTGTAGGAAGGACTCCTTTTCCTTTGATAGTAAGGCTCTGCCCTTTGTCTTGGAAGATGGTTACAGTGTCTTGGAGTCTCACTTTTCTCTGGGTCCATACTGGTCTAATAGCTGGAAGTTTCGATACTTCAATAATTATCGCATCTGTTACTGTTATTTGCCTCCCCCTTACCATGGAATGATCTTCCTGCAAATTCTGTAGAAATTCAATGGCCACTGTCTCATTAGAATGATGTAGTCGATTAAGGTAGGAAATCCATCCTTCTCTTACTAAAATTTCGTGTGCAGTTTCGGAGATCATTAACACTTGTGGTTCACTGCGTATTGATCTGCCCCCCATTTTGTATGCAGTTACATTTTTATAGAGTAAAGACACATACATGATGATGGAACAACAAGTTGTTCAAGCTTTTAGCACACTGTTAATTTTTTACAGAGAAAAAACACAGAGATGATGATGGAACAAGAAGTTGTTCAAGATTTTAGCACACTATTAATTTTTTACAGAGCAAAAACACAGAGATGAAAATGGAACAACAAGCTGTGCAAATTGAGAAAACTCAATACCGTTAAACTTGTTATTCTTGAGTTTTGATGGAGTCATAGTACCTCCAAATAAAGAATTGACACGCGTGCCAGTGTATCATGGAGGTCACCCATGCCCCCCCCCCCCCCCCCGAAATGTGATAGGCCGTCCTCGGTTGGAAAATAAAGGAGCGTCATGCTGGACTATAGTCGTACAGTAAAATAAAGGAAAAACATATATATCCATGACATGATTACAAAAATTAGTGAATTACTGAAATTGAGGCTTATGATGGAAATCACAAATAGATATGGAAATTCCATGAAATGATGTGAATGACAAATAAAGGAGCAGCATGCTTGACTCCAGTCATACAGTAAAATAAAGGAACAACGTATATATCCATGACATGATTACAAAAATCAGTGAATTACTGAAATCGAGGCTTATGATGGAAATCAAAAATAGATATGGAAATGTCGTGAAATGATGCGAAAAATAGAGGATAAGATAGCTGATGTACGTAAAATTTCTTATGCGGTCAATATCCACTTTAACCATTATGATTGATTTGTAAATGATTTTTCATGTATAAAAGGTTTGAAAGGGTTATATACCATAATCTCATTTGAAATCAGTATAAAGATATAAGAGAAAGGGTTTATAATGACTATTGGTGTATGAAAAATATGACTTCAATACCATCAACAGAGCTCTATTTCCCACAGGTGACCATAACCTTGACAAAGTTGCTTGTTTCACCCTTGGAACCATAATCCTTTGTTTATAAGAAAGTGTTGTGTGATTTTAGAATGAAGCCCATTGTGTTGGATTCGTAACCAGATGAATCACAATGCCATTCACCGGGAAGGAGTAAAAGGTGGGCAGGCCAGTTCGTGATGAGGCCTCCTGTTCCAAGGACTTTTTTATTTTTCTCTGATATGCCTCTTGGGTCATCTCCCCAGTGTCGTGGCCATAGTTGGGATCCCACTTCACTTGCTTCCTTATGATCATGGTAGGCTGACTCTTGATGAGACCCCCTATCCTTCATCTGACAAATCATGTTAGTAATCATATAGATATATAATTTTCTCTTCTTCTTTTTCTTTTATATAGAACTTTCTTATTTATATACAGAGGGTGGCTCAACACTCCTTAAGAGTAGGGATGGTGGAAGAAGTTTGAACATCTCAATAGAGGAAAATATGCCCTTATTCTTATTCAATAATAATGATCAAAGAGAATTATGAATATTAAGAAAGAACCAACATGATAAAAAATAATCAATCAAATTGGTTTTAGTGAAAATAAAGACAACAAAATGATATAAATAGTTGTGTCCTTTTCTCTTTTCTCTTATCGATTCAAAGTAATTTCTCTAAACATAACAATTTTTCTTTGGTTTGCTGATTTCAATATCCTCTAGTTTTTATGTTCCTGCATAAATGTATACCTGCACCCTAAATGAACCATCACTCGCAAAAATCCTCTAAATGATGAAACACACATACACACAAAAACAAAAAATGCACTCAAAAAGTGTTGTTCCTTAGATGGAATAACTTTTGTTCCTTAAGAGGGATAGCAAAAGGACATCTGTAGGCAAAAACCATGGTTCCTTTAAGAGGATCCACAACGAAAAGGAAAAGAAATTCACACAAAACTGTTGTTCCTTAAACGGAACAGAAAATAAAGTAAGTGTAAAATAAAATAACGATCCTTTAGGCGGAAAAACCTCAAATCATTCCAAATCGAAACTTTTCCTCCTTCAAAAGGAACAGTAGAAAGGAAAAAAATGCGAAGGAGGGTTGTTCCTTTAAAAGAAATGACAAAACAATCTGGCGGAAGTGTTGTTACTTCGGAAAGGAATAGTAAAAGTGCGGAAATGTTGTTCCTTTGGAAAGGAACAACAAAAATTGAAAGTGTTGTTCCTTCAGAAAGGAATAGTAGAAAAACAAAAGTGTTGTTCCTTTGGAAAGGAACAACAAAAAACAAAAGTGTTGTTCCTTCAGAAAGGAACAAAAAAAATCGAAAGTGTCATTCCTTCAAAAAGGAACATTAGAAAAACGAAAGTGTTGCTTCTTCGAAAGGAACAACAGAAAAAGGAAAGTGTTGTTCCTTCGGAAAGGAATAGCAGAAAAAGGAAAGTGTTGTTCCTTCGAAAAGGAACAACAAAAAATGAAAGTGTTGTTCCTTCGGAAAGGAAAAAGAAAAATGCAGAAGTGTTGTTCCTTCGGAAAGGAACAACAAAATGTGAAAGTGTTATTCCTTTGGAAAGGAACAACGGAATGCAAAAGTGATGTTCCTTCAGAAAGGAACAACGAAAAGGTGGAAATGTTGTTCCTTCAAAAAGGAACAACAAAATACAGAAGTGTTGTTCCTTCGAAAAGGAACAACAAAATGGAGGAAATGTTGTTCCTTTGGAAAGGAACAACAAAATGCAAAAGTGTTGTTCCTTCGGAAAGGAACAGTAAAAAGGTGGAAATGTTGTTCCTTCGGAAAGGAACAGCAAAATGCAAAAGTGTTGTTCCTTGGGAAAGGAACAGCAAAATGGCGGAAATTTTGTTCCTTCGGAAAGGAACAACAAAATACAAAAGTGTTGTTCCTTCGAAAAGGAACAGAAAAAAGGTGAAAATGTTGTTCCTTCGGAAAGGAACAACAAAAAGGCGGAAATGTTGTTCCTTCAGAAAGGAACAACAAAATGAAAAAGTGTTATTCCTTTGGAAAGGAACAACCAAAAGGAAAAAATGTTGTTCCTTTGGAAAGGAACAACAAAATGCAAAAGTGTTGTTCCTTTGAAAATAAACAACAAAAGAGCGGAAATGTTGTTCCTTCGGAAAGGAACAACAAAATGCAAAAAATGCAGAAATGCAAAAGAAATCTGTATAGAAAGTAATTTATAGAAGCAAAAAAAAACTTATGTAAAAAATTTAAGAACAATGAAATTATTTAGTGAACCAATGCCAAGGAAGGATTATTTTCTTCAACAAGAATTTGCATATCACAATCTTCCGGGAGCTGCTGGTAAAAGGATTCCTGAGTAAGTGGTTTATGGTACAATCGAACTCGGTGACCATTTTCTTTAAAGGTATGTTCAGATCCATCAATAGTAGTCAAAGTAATGGTGCCATTGTCATGCACCTTCTGGATTTCATACAGTCCAAGCCATCGAGTCTGAAGCTTTCCTAGAAAATCCTAAAACCTAGAGTCATATGGGAGTGCCTAATCTCCTTTTTGGAAGATTTTCTTTTTGATCAGGGCATCGTGCCATTTTGCTCTCTACTATTGGATTAATGCAGTGCGTTGAAGAGTCAAGACCCTAATTTCATCTAGCTTGTTAATTTGTTGTAATCCGTTAGTCTGGGCCTCATTCAAATCCAGACTGATCTCATGTGTTGTTCTTAATGTTTGTATTTCAAACTCTATTGGAAATATGGGTTCCTTTCCAAATACTAGCTGATATGGTGAGTAACCGGTGGTGTTTCTCCATGTCGTTCGGTATGTCCACAAGGCCTCCGACAATATTGAAGCCCAATCACACCTGTGTGATGCAATGGTTTTTATCAATACTGCCTCTATCACTTTATTCATGCTCTCTACCTAGCCATTTGCCTGTGGGTGATACAGAGTGGTAATTTTTTGCTGAATGTGATAATTTCTTAATGTTACAATGATTTTATTACCTATAAACTGTGGTCCTCCGTCCGTGATTATATCCCTCAGGAGGCCATATTGTACAAATATTTGGAATAGGAAATGAATCACAGCGTCCTTGTAGCTCTTGGAAGTGCCTCTACTTCAATCCATTTGGTAACATACTCTGTTGCTACTAGAATATATGTTTTCTGATTTGATGATGGGTTGATCAAATCTACAAAATCGAGCACCCAACACTCAAATGGTTCAATTACTAGCTGTGGGTTTAAAGGCATTTCATCGGACTATCCAAGGTGTCCTACTCTTTGGAAACTATCACAGGCTTGCACAAATTTCTTAGCATCTTTAAAGATTGTGGGCCAGTAATATCCTATTTGCAAAACCTTGTGACTAGTCCTTCAATTTGTGAAATGTCCACCACATGGTTCTTCCTGACAGGCTTTCAGAATGTTAAATATTTTTTCTTCATGGACGCATCTTCTGATGTGCATATCTACCCCTGTATGAAATAGGTAGCCCCCAATCCAAGAAAATCAGGTACTACGTTGCACAATCTATTTTCATTCATTGGGGGCTAGATGCTTTGTTAATTTTCCTGCTGCTAAATAATTTGCAACATCAGCATACCAAGGTGTCTTGACAGTGACAAAAAACAAGCGTTTATCTGGGAATTGATCTTTGACTGTTACTGCATCCACTGGCTTCAGTATTCATGAGAGAAAGTTAGCTACAAGATTCTCTTTCACAGGTCGATCTTTTATTGTGCTGTCAAATTCCTGCAATAAGATCAACCATATAGTTACTCTACCATTTGTAATATGTTTATTTGCTAAATATTTTATGGCAGAGTGATCTATATATAAAAAACAGGATATCCAATGATATATTGCCTAAATTTATTTATAGCATGTATTATAGCTAAAAACTATTTTTTAGTAACGGTATAGTTTAGCTCAGCAGGAGACAAATTCTTGCTAATATAATAGATGGCATATGGTATTTTGTCTTCTTCTTGCCCAAGGACTGCTCCAATAACTATGTCTGAAGCATCTGATGAAATTCGAAATGGCGGGTCCCAATTTGGGCCTCTAAGCACTGGGGCTGTTGACACAAGCTTTTTCAGATCCTCAAAAGCACAGTCACATTCATCTATCCAAACAAAATCAACATTCCATATCAGTGCATATAGAGGTGCAGCTATTTGAGAAAAATGTTCTATGAATATCCTATAATAACCAGAAAATCCAAGAAAACCGCATACCTTTGTCTATGTGGTAGGAGTAGGTATTAACAAGATTATTTGAATTTTGGCCGGATCTACCTGTATTCTAGCTTCTGAGATATAATGACCTAGGATCAGCCCTTTGGTCATCACCATATAACACTTTTCATGGCTCAAGCAGAGCCCGGTGGTGATACATCGTTGCAACACCTTTTTCAATGTGTCTAGTGCTCGGTCAAAATCCTCTCCATATGGTGTGAAATCATCCATCTATACTTTGAGCCCTTCATTTATTGAATTTGAAAAGATGCTGAGAATGGCCCTTTGAAATGTGGCAAGGGAATTACATAGGCCAAAGGGTAGGACTCTATAGGAAAATGTTCCCCAAGGATAGGTAAAAGTAGTTTTGTCCTGGCCTTTAGGGGCAATCTGAATCTGATTGTATCCACTAAATCCATCCAAGAAAGAAAAGAATTTCTTTCCTTCTAATGTGTCTAATACCTTATCAATGAATGGAAGGGGAAAGTGTTCTTTCTAGGTTGCTTTGTTTAATTCTTTGTAATCTACACAAATCCTCAACTCTCAATTCTTCTTTGGCACCACTACTAGTGGAGAGACCCACTTGCTATCGAAGATTGGATAAATAAAGTTTACATCCAAAAGTTTTTGTAATTTAGTTTTCACAATATCTTTTAGGTGAGGGTTGAGTCTCCGTTGGGGTTGGCGAATGGGTCTAGCATCGTTTTCTATATATATGTGGTGCGCACATAGCTAGGGATCAATTCCCTTCATGTCTAGATAATCCCATGCAAAAGCTTCCTTATATTTTCTCAGTAGTTGGACCAACGTTTCTTCTTGTTCAAGAGTTAGGTTATTTTTAATGTTCAAGGTTTTTCCTAGCTGAATCTCTATAGTTTTTTTGTTTGAAACAGAGGTAGTGGGTATTGTTTGATCGTGAGTGTCTTTGAGCGGATCTTCTTCTAGTTCATTGTCAAATGTTGCCTCTATCATATGACATTGTACATGGGATTTGGATTCGGATTGGTTAATGAAGTTGTTAATAACATCATGCTCTGTTTGATCTTTAAAATCAAGGGCATCTTTTATGGTTAATGGGGACCTAATGTTTTATGTGAGGTATGATACAGGTTGTTTGTTAGTTTTTATTGTTACACTTGGCTGGGCTGGAGGGTATATAGCTAGATTCTTGATGTTACTCCCTCTAGTTATGGTCATACTCCCTTGTCGGCAGCCAATGTAAGCATCAGCAGTCGCAAGCCAAGGTTTACCTAAGATTAATGGGTGTCCATCGAGTCGATTTTTGGGGTTGATTATCATAAAGTTGGCAGAATATTCCCAGGAATCTATGGATACCATTACATTGTGTAGTCTACCTTCTGGCCTAACTATTGATTGGTCAGCTAGTTCTAATAATGTGGAGGTTGGTTCCACTGATGTAATGCCCAATTTTTGACAAGTGGTAATTGTTAAAATATTAATTGCAGCCCCTAAATCAACTAGGCTATTTGAAAAGGTTTGTCCATTGATTTGCACTATCACTGTAGGATTCCCTGGGTCTTGATATTTGACAGGTGCTTCTTTTCCTGATAACAAATCAGATAGGGTGCCAACTACTTGGACAGTTGGGTTAGTTGTTATCCTCCTCTTTTGATTTCTTATACATAACTCTTTGATTGTTTTTTCATATATTGGAATATCTTGGATAGCTTGGAGGAGTGGGATTTTTATACACAAGTTTCTTAGTTCTCCCAGAATATCAAAGTCAGGATGTTCTAGAGGGTGTGGTATGATTAATCATTCTGGGAATGGGGGAGAAGATGTGGTTGCTTGGTCATGAGTTTGTTGTTTGACCACATCTTCTTCTTGTAATGGTTGTTCTGCGGGTAACTGATTTTCAACTTGAACATGTTTATCTCCCTCAATTTCTATTATGCGCCCGGACCTTAATTGAAGGTTGTTTCACTCCCCTTACATCGATTTCTAGTTCTGGTGTTTCAATTATTTGAACAGATTGAACCAGTCTATTATTTGGGTTTGGGTTGAGTTGGGCTGGGAGTTGCAGTCTTAAGTTGGGTTGGGGATTTTGTTGAAGCGTATATCGCGCTAGCAATGTGGGTTGAGGGAGTGGGATGGTTCCAGTTGGATGACTCATCAGTCTTTTCCAGTTTGAATGCCAGGCTTGATTCTGCGAAGTGGGAGGGGACCATTGCATTGGATATGCATTGTTTTGCCAATATGGTGGAGAGTAGGGAAAATTTGGCCAATTAGATTGGCTTATTTTATTTGGCCATGGTGATGAAGGAAATGGTTTTTGTGACCAGTTTGAAAAGGGTTGTTTATTTTTCCACATTGTATTATATTGCTGAGTATGATATTGCTGAGGTTGGAAAGAAGAAGATGGATCACAGGGCATACCTGGTTATTGTGGCTGCCATTAATGGTGTTGATTGAGTAGGTACACTAGTTTTGATTCTTCCTCTGCTTCCTTGTACAGTAATTTCAAACTTGGGAGTGAGGGGTAGTTCTCTGTGAAGTGGTCTTTTGTGCAAATAGCGTAGACTTGAACTGCATCCAGTGGGCACTCTTTGTGGCTATGTTTCTTTTTGCATCTAGGGAAGAATATTGCCAGATTTTTCTCTGCTTTTGCTTGTTTCTGTTTAGCTTGCATAATATCAAGTTGTGTTGTCAGAGTCCCCAATATATTAGTTTTGAAATTCTCCAGTAAATTCCCGATTTATGTGCGGGTTACTCCTCCACCAGAGATCTTGCTATCCCTTGTGAGCATGTCCTGTTCCACTGGTTTCAGCCTTGTACTACCTTGTGAGCTCCTGATGCACAAATCAATAATGTTAGCAAAATTTTCTTGATAGATGTAACCTTTTCCCATAATATTTAGTGTTTCAAACCATTGTTCCTTCATGCTATTAATTATTGTCATTTTTAATGCATTGTCTGATAAGGCTAATGATGCATAAGGAGATATTTGAAGATTATACTGAAAACATTCAACATATTCTTCTAGTGTCTCATTAGGTCTAGCTACCATCTGAAATATTTCATCCTTTAATTATCTAGGCCTACAATAATCCTCATATTTCTTCAGAAAATCTCCTTTCATCTGTTCCCAGTCATTTATAACACCTCCACCTAACCCCATAAACCATCGTAAAGCAACCCCTTTTAATGTAGAGGGAAATAATTTTAGCTTTTGGGGATTAGTGGTATAGTCATACCCACGGCATAATACGTCGAATTCGAACATAAATGCATCTGGGTCTTCCGATGTTAGGCCATGGAATATAGGAATATGTTGGAGAGGGATGGCCTTCATTGGTGCATTAACTGTAGTATCTACAATGGGATATTGCAGTGTGGAGGTTTGAAGTGCTTGTTGGTTCTGGTTTGGGCCATTTGGTCAAATATGCACCAATGCCCTTCTCGGATTTCTAGGGGGTATTACCAGGCTAGCTGGAGGGAGCAGGAATGGCCTTAGCATCACTTCCTTTATCTCGGATGATGAGAGTTCCTTGCTGAACTAATGTCTGGGGGGATCTTAGCTTTTCAGGTTCTTCAACTTTGTTCTGGATGATTTTGACAGCATTTCCCTTATCTGGGCTGCTTAATGGCTGGACTATTCCAAGAGGAGATCTTGGTTCTTTAGTTTCACCTGTTTCTCCTCCTCCTTCGCAGAGATTTGTAAGGTTCCATTGTTGTAATGATTTTGGGCTAGAATTCTCAAGTTCTTGAAAGTATTGCTCCTCTGTTTGGTTGTGCACCTGAGCAAAGGCTATAGATGGTGATTTCGTGGCCTGAAGGGAACTAGTAGGTTGTCTGGAAGCAACTTTTCTAGGGCCTACTGATGGCTGAGATTCTGATTTTTTAAGGATTTCATCTATGAAGGTCGATCGGCCAAGGGTCACTTGTCCCTTAGCTTTATCAGGCTTGGGTAGAGGTTTAAGATTCTTTTCAGGCTTTTTTTGCTTAGTCATGCACACAAATCAAATACTTATTTCTACCCGAAACAACAACAAAGATGCAGGAAAGAAGGCGGGGGAGTAGCACTGTTACATGCTCTATACGCAAGTTCTTACCTTCCGTTTTTAAAACCCAACTCTCTCCTAGCAGGTACTTACACTACTTATTTTTCAAAAGGAAACTGATGGCCACACTCTCCCTGGCAACAATGCCAAAATGTAGAGTGATAAAAAGGGTCTTTTTAACCTCTATTTACCCTACATTAATTATCAATCCAGGTATGATTTTTTATCTCAAGAGTGTACTCAATCTGAGATGATCACTTGTTCAAGAGTAATGTTTGTAGTATAGTGCTTACAAAAGTAAATGAATGCTAGAAACAAACTCTAATTGTAATGGCAAGAAACTTAAATGCTTTGTAACTAAATCATCCACTCAAGAAACTACAACAATCATCAGTCAAGGATGCAGTAATGATAACTCTTTCCCCTGTAAAATGATGGAAATGAAAATCAATCACATGCAAGATCTTCAATCTGAGAACTTAGACAACATTAGTCAATGTTCGTTATAGTTTTAGATCTTTACATCCACACCAAAGCAAATGTTGGAAAGAACAATTTGATTAGCAGAAAAGGAAGAGCAAGGAAATCTATTGAGAAGATCGAACAATAAAGCTTAATCTACAGAAATGAATTAAGCAACAATCTTAACCAAAAGGAATTGAACAACAATATTTAACTAAGAAAGGAATTTAACAACAATCTAAGAAATGAACAACAAACCGAATTAAGTATAACCACACAACAAATATAGGATCAGTAATCTTATTCTAGTATAGCAGGCATTAACTACAGGTATAAAGGAATGGCAATTGCAGTTATAATTGAACAACAGTTAAAGGGACAACAATCACTATTGTGAGTGATCCATAGCTAAATGAATAGAAATCTCAATTGTAAATGAACAGCAATATCAATCTGTAAATGAACAACAGAATGTGAATTAGACAGTGCAATATTATTTTAGAATGAACAACATATCATGTCAAGTTGTGAATAATAATTTCGCTATCAAAATACGATTTCAATATGACAGAGAAATTCAATGAAATGTTTAGAAATAGAAGATTACTGAGTAAAGAAAGTTAAGGAAATGCAAGGGAAATCAAACCACACATGACTGTAATCATAAAATAATGATACAAGAAGCAAGGTATCCACTAGGGTTGGGCCCTTAGCCACCAAGGAAGCACTGTTGCGATTACTCCAGAATCAAGGAATGGAATAGCAACTAAGTTATATATTAATCATAAATAGTAGAGTTACGATTATCGCTCTTTAAAGAGAGTCAATGATCAAAGTTAAGAGTGCAATAAGAAGTTCTACAAATTGATAATAAAATTCACCCCGTGGGCTACCAGCATTGTCCCTTTTTGTAATGTCTAGGCTGAAGTATCAAGAGTACCAATAAGCCTTGAAACAGCGATCCGTCAGGATCAAAGGATCCTGAGGGATTCACTACATCTTTGATCTTAAGTTATCGTTTTGTCTTCTTGCGCTGATACCGCATTTCCTCTTCCTTTTCCTGGGTCATGCACTTAGATCTTGATCTCCGTGTCTAGACATTCCTGTCAAAGGGACAATAGTTGGTTTTGCTTTGTCTTTTCCTCCTGAATAGTGATTTTCCATTTTCTTCACTTTTTGCATAGAAAAGGACAATAATTAGTCATTTTTCATCAACCACAAATCTCCTTAGTTCTATCATAATTCCTTAACATATTACCATCTTAGAATGTAAAGAAGTTATGATTTAAAGGAAAAGATAAAGAAATAAATGGTAAATACATACCTTTTCCAATACTTAAGAAATGTGACCCGAAGTATCATCTGAGATAGCAAGATATATCATTTAGCCACATAAGAATCGTCACCAAAGACTTCTAACCATAATGCCAACAATGCATTATTCGAAGCATATGCTCCCCTTGAACCTGTTCCTTTTGTTCACTATCAGATCTGATCATGCATATATCAGCAAGAAGTATCAAGGCATCATCATCATTCAGATATATATCAAGTTAACTTGTGAGGATCAAAAGCACTTGTAAATAACATCTTATGAGTGCCAACACATTTCCACACATCATCAATAGATTGTAACCATCATCAAACAAAGAAAATAATTGACTGAACCATATTAGACCCTTTTCTTGAGTTTGTCCCACTGCTTTTCCTCAAACCAACATGTACGCGATTGTGTAGATTTGAACTCACGTATATACATTACTTTTCTTCATGAAACATGCGTATGAGATTTAGAACACTGAAGTTTCACACTTTCAGCTCCCTCTGAGTCTATCATGCTTGTATACTCTGCTATGCCACATCTTTCTGACTGTACTTCCTTTTTCTTCCATATCTTTGAGCGTGATTATGTTTTCTCCCTCTGGTATGGTGGCCGAATTTTGCTCATGCATTCCTTTGCTTATGTCCAAACTTGTTACAAGCATAACATCTCATATGTTTCATATTCCTTCTATAGCAGTCAATGGCTTTGTGACCAAACATATTGCAAGCAAAACAATATCCCTTAAAGTACCTGGAACGTGATGATCTTTCTGTGCGATGGTCTTGAACGATTCTACTTTTGCATCTGGCTGCAACATGTCCAAAATTATGAAATATGAAACATTCAACATTATTCATCAGAGGAAATAACTGTCTATGACTTCCATAGTTAGGAGTAAAATATTTTGTTTGAAGACTTTCTTTCCTTGGTTGTTGATGGGGTTGACCTCTCATCTCCTTTTTGAGCATTTCATATTTTTCATTAGAGTTCCTTGCCCCACCTTGTGAGATATATTCACCTTCAACAGATTCATGAAAACCAAGACCAGTTTTGATAGTAGGGGACCTTTGACTACCAAGAATATTATCCAAAATCTTAGTACTGTCTTGAAATCATAACAGATTATCCTTTTCTTCTAATTTACCTTTTAAGATATTTACCTCAACTTGATGTTGTTCTTCATTTTCTATTATAGCTCCAAATCTCACTATTATGGTTTGTGATGCTGCACTCATGGCCTAGGGAAACCCCTCCTTCCAGACTTGGTCCCAAATTTAAAAAACAATGTTTTATTCCTTGTACACGACATTTCCCTGAGTTAAACACGTGTATACGCGGGTCTGCATATACCCAACCCGCGTATATGTATTAAAACACTTAAAAAAATATAAAACTCCTTATTTTCGGGCAGAGATCACGGGTTTTACTTGCTGATCACCTGTTAGTGCCCGTGGCTCAACTGTTCCCAACCAACTCCTAACTAAAAAACTATTTTGGGATTGGTATAAAAAGACATCAAAGGGAAGGCCTAAGGGAGGAGAGAAGAGAGAGAAAGGTTATTATACTGAGATTTTCCCCCTGACTAGGTCTGAAGACCCTTGTGCCTTTTGCACTTCCCCCATTTGTACAGGAAACCTTTATTTCCTTGTGAGTTGATGTTCATCCACTTGTTATGGCATCATGGAGTGAGTCTTGGAAGGAGATATGCTAGAGGCTTGAGGCTGGATGGATCCGGAAAGAAGCTTTGCTTGGAGCCTGCGAAAGGTTACTCAGGTGATATTACTCCTTTTGTACATTCTATTTGTCTATAATAAAGAAACATGTCTTGGTTCCCGATATGCTTCTTCTTTATGTTTATGATGTTCATGTTTGAATCTCATATGTGAATGGTAGTTTCAAGTTCATATCTAACTTCCTTCTTTTATAACATAAAGATGTTTTCTTTATAATTATTTGTCCATATACTGCTGTATTCTTTGGAATTGATTGTTTTATAGGACAAAGGAGCGAAAGGGACTTGAAGAAGGGTTTCGACCCTTGAGGAACTTCTCGAACGTAGGACCTGAGGTATGCCCTTCTTACTTTAGAATTTGCTTATTATAGCATAATGGTTGTGTGAATGTGTGTTTCTCTGTTTAGACAACTTTCAGTCTGCTAGGGTTTCCACCCAAAATCCCTAGGGGAGAAAATCCCTCAAAAATTATTGATGCATCCAACAACTGGGAAATTAAATTTTTTTGCAGAGGAAAATTATATTCAAAACTCAACCCTTAGTACTTCAAACTGTGAAGTATTTATACAAATAATTACAAAATCATTGCCTCAACCGACAATGTATTATTAGCATACTTATTAACAATAAAATTGAGCTTTATAATAAAGATAGGCGAGGTAAACAACTACATGAAAAGGTGGCTCTATTTTGGTGGATTTGGTTAATGAATCAACCTCAAAACTGTGTTGCGTTGATATGCTAGTTGTTGTTTTTACTGTATCCGAATTACCTTTTAATCCAGTAAATCACAAAGTTCTTCCCACCTTTTTTCATCTGGTATGGTTAATTTAATTACCCTTCGGTAAATATCATCAACCTCATTATATTTGGAAAATGTTGGTTTTAATGGGAAGACATGTTTTACCTCATTCTAGATATAGAAGTCATTTGCCATAATTTCTAAGAACGCTCTTGCTGTAATGATGCCCTTTATCCCACTGAATTTGATGTTTCTTCTAGCCACTTCCTTCATCTTCAAAACATAATCTTCTTGAGTTATCAACTTTTCATTAATTACATATATGTTGGGAAATCTTTTCTGAATCAATACTTCAATCCTGTTGGAAAACCTGTTTAATCCCAGCTAGAGTGTTTTGCACATTTCCTCCAATTGATCAATAAGATTTATTTTATTCAAAACCTTTTTGACTTCCAATATGGTGGTAGTCTTGTCACTAATTCCTAATTCTTCCAGTTCATATTTAGTCTTTGAGTTTACGAATTTGATGATATTGGAGGCTTATGAAGGCATATCTCCTAGCTTTTCCCTTACCTGAACAATGGTTTCAGTGGCCTTTTGTATCAATTCTTTATGTTCAAAATTGATTTGGATACATGGCCATATCTCATTCATAGAATCCATAATACCCATCCAAATGGTTTCGGGCCAAGGTATGACCAATGGATGTATCCTTCTCCACCTTATGTAACCTCTCTAGCAACCTTTGTGACTTTTGCACTTCAACTAGACGAGAATCCTCAACTCTGATCTTTTGTTCTTCTATAGCTTTGAGCTATCCTTGCAATGTCTTAATTTCTTCTGATTGGATTGACATATTCTCCAGTGCCTTTGTCACCTGTTCAGTGCTTGTAGTTTGAGTTGAAGAAGCTGTTGTAGTTGTTGTTCCTGTAGTTGGGAGCTGAGTGATGGGTATGGCATCCAAGGGGACTAGGGCCATCCTTTGAATCTATTCTTTCTCTTTAATAATTTTGTCCATTTCTACCTCCATTAGTTTGATGTAAATATTCTGCTCTATGATCAGCTTCATCATGTCCGCCTTCTGTGTTTCATTCTCTTCAGTATCTTTGGCTAAGGGATCCTTTGTGGTTGGAAGTTTCAACTTCTTTCTTAATTTTACAATGCCCATATTTTTCTTCTTGATGATCTCCTCTGAAACATTTATATCCTTAGGATCATATCCTATCTTGACTACCAAATATTCCAAATTTGATCCTATTGTCTTTTGCTAGGGAGTATACCTTTTCCATTTTCAATTAGGACTGAATGTTGGCATATGAAACTTGCAGCTTAGATAATGACATGGCAGTATTAGTTAATGTAGAAGAAATCATCTCACCTGTTTGTTTATGCATCTCCAATTGATCAACGGGATGGACATCTTTGGTGTTGAATTCAAATGTAGTACTCTTGTAATATGTTGATGTCTTTGGATGTGGAATCTAGGCCTCAAGGAAGGCCATTTGCATCTTTCATTGCTCTGTGTCAAAAATGGATAATAATCCACTCGGTGAGTTGGAGCTCTGCTTCCAAAAATGATTGTAGGTGTTGTTATTAAGAATTTCATTCTTAAGTTTAATCTCTCGGTACCTGTCAAAAACACTCTTTTCCTTTTCTCCTTGGACATTTTGTGAATCGAGCTCTATATATTTTTGGCCTTGTGAGGCTAAAGTTCCAATAGGAGATGTAACAAACTTGTTGCTTGAAGGTGGGGAGTCTCCAATTATAAAGGCAACTTGGTCTTCTGTTTCATTTTTTGCATCTGTACTAGGAGTGATCTTTGCTCTCTTCCTATAACTGATATTGAAGTCTTTAGCCTCACTACCCGTTGTTGATGATCATCCCTCCTCTCTGTCTTTTACTAGTTTTCTCTTGAGGAGTAGGAGTCTGTAAATTTGAAGTAGAAAACAACTATTCTTCAGCTTCTTGCAAAGTATTCTCTACCCATTCTAATTGATTTTCATACTTTTCTATCTCAGGCCTTGAGGTGTGGATGTAGGGAGTAGTCTTGTTTTCTACTTTTAGCTTGGAAACAATACCCCAAGGGTCATAAGACCATGTAAAACTCAGGTTGAATTTCATCTCTTTAAGAATTTTGTCTACTTCTTCTCTCGTTGTCTTGGTATTGCATATGAATGGGCCCACCTGTGTCTTTATGCGGAACTGGGACTTCTTCTTTGCCACAACGAAGTGAAAGTCATCATAATTTAACATTTTTATGATGTATTCTAGGGAACAAATGTTCATGGTGAGGTGTTTTGGGAGTTTATATGGTGCTAATTCACATCCATAAACTCTTATTTATGTATAGTTTTGGTACAAATACCAATCTCCAGTCTTGGCCTGATTTGTTAAATGAAAAACCCTATTTATGTCTTCACTGATTCTGGACTGTGTAGAACTGTTTAAAACATTCATAGATGGGTGGAAAAACTCCTCAATGAACTGTTTCTATGAGAATTCCTGTTGCTCTTTCATGACTAATGAAATCCAAAATATCAGAAGTTGCTGGTTTCCCTCATCATCTAGCTTCTGCATAGAAAAATTGAACCTGTTAGCTTGACAATAAAGAAACATGTAAATTAAAATTGAAGTGTAATTAAACAATTGCTCTATTGGAAACTTCAGAAGCTTCTCATGGGTGTTATCGACCAAGAATTGACTGAAATGAAACAAAATGGATGGTTTGTTGTTTGTGGAAAAGATGGAAAGGAAGCCTAAAATGGGATCATCTACCCACTGATCAGAATAATAACCCAAAATATATGAAATTATGGTTATAATATGTTTAGCTTGATCAGGGAAGATTGAGGAAGGGTATGGAGGATTCTTCTTTGGTAATTGGGCATTTTCAACTAAGAACATGTCAAACCTTTTGGCCCTGGTAGAAAAGTCAAGCTTCTAATAGAGTTGGGTGAGTGATTCTAAGGAGAATGGGGAATTTTTTTCCACATGGGGAGCTAGCATCATTTGGTTTATGGATTGGGCAGTAATTGTAAACAACATGTCACCATATGGGGCCATAATGGCTATTTGGCCAGGGACATAACATGCCTGACATTTCTTGGTGAATTCAGGGGCACGGAAGGTTAGAGGTGAAATGTAATGAGGAAGATTGAACTCCCAGAGTCCAATTTCATCCATTTTGTCAACATGTTTGTCCTCCAGCCAATATTAGAGCTCTAGAAATTCACAGGCACAGTATGTTTCATTGATCCTATAATCCCTATTAGCTAAAGGAATGTGATCTAAATCTATTGAGGGAAGGATTAATGTATTGACATGTTTCTCTTTGTTTGTTTTCTCTTGGGAGGCATGTTTATATTAGTGAAAGATAACAGGAATTGAAAGAAAAAATTACCCGAAACAGTTTGAGGTAAATGAGTTGTCAGGGGAAAAATGAGGCAGAGTGCTGACAATTCCGATCTGGTTCAACATTGCTTTGAAAATGGTCACTTAGCAAAACTTGGGAGTTATGGAGAATAAGCAGTGAAAGAGGGAAGTGAAGACTATTAAGGGCTTTTAAGAAAAGATAGGATGGTATGTTGGAGGTCGCGCGGTACTGTTAACGCTTAAACAGTTACTCGGGAAAACAAATCAAATGCCCAACGGTAATTTTGTCAGGAAATTTTTTAATTGGGCAATGACTATACAACGTGGCATGACATGAGTGGCATAGGTGTCAGGGTAGGGACCCAGTAAAGCGGATGAGGAGAGGACGGTTTTCGGAGGAGGTACGAGGCAGTAAGCGGTATCAGCTGGGGCGGGTGGGAAATAAGGAGAAGGTGCCACGTAAGGGCCGACCCCCCTAGCAGTAAAGGTAGGATGGAGAGGGGGGGCGATAAAAGATATAAGCAGTTGATCATGGAGATGGGTGAATCCCGAAGTTTTGAGTGCAACCTCCTTTAACCGTATATGAAAAAACCAACTTGTCCATATGCCCTTTGATTTTTTTCTTTTGAACTTAGGATAGTATTTGTGATATAAAATATGTCAAATACTTTATCCCATCGTGCATTTTCTTTTTACAATGTCTTTTAGAGTTAGGGTAAAAGGCACATAAAATATTTATGAAACCAACTATTTCTACCTACCCTTTGACTAAACTAACATTTTTATTCTTCTAAAGGGTGCACTTAGACTAGAAAACCCATATTATTTTCTTTTATGAAAAAATGAAAAACTATCTAAATCATATCAATTATTTCTCCTATTGATTCAGATTAAATAGTTGAATCAATTTCATTTTCTACCTAACTACTGATTTACCAAGATTAAACTGTTTGGCAAATATTTATTCTCTAGTCTAATTTAAAGAAATTTAAACATGTTTAACCATGATTATATTGTATCATCAAACAAATAACATAGTCATTGTGGCATTTTAAACAAGATGCATACAACCTTTAATTATCAATCATGAAGAAAACTATCTATTAGTAGTGGCATTTAGATTTGCAACACTTTCAATATTATTTTATTTTTGTTTTTCTTTCTTTTGATGGGGTTCAGTCTTTTATTTTTTTCAATGTTTTTTGTTTTCCTCTTTTTCTTTTTCTTTTTCCATTTATACCCTCTTTTCAATTCTTATTCTATTTTTTATTTTATTTGGAAATCATTTGCAGATTGACAATTATTTACAGTAAGAGATTTTTGAGATAAAATACTTAATCACCTTGAGGTCCTATAAATTATGGGACCCTAACAGTGGCTCCAGCTGGGGATGACATTCTCCCTGTGAGGTGCCAAGAACAATTGATCAATAGCCTTTAGTGCTCCATTTCAGTCATATCTACAATTGATTTCTTCTGTTGTAGGAGTACTTATGGTAACATATCAATCGAATCTTAGGGCCTTCTCTGCGAGCTTCAACTCTAGTCAATAAGTCACCCAATCAAAATAGTAAAAACATTGATATTTACAATGATTTGATGTAAGAAGTCCTTTACTGCTGAGATAAATAATTCTTAAGCATTTTTCCATTCACAGGTCCACTAGGCATTTCGGTTCCATCTAGTTGTTTGAGGAAAAATGCATTGTATCCTCTGAAAGCATCAATGATATAAGGTCATGTCCATAGATTGTCAAATTTTCCATGCTTTCCTTTGTCCTCTCTTCTAGAATCCGATTTTAAAACTCTCTCACTCAAAATGAAATCATCTTCTTTATTTCTTCTATCAAAAATATTTTTGATATTCTCTTGGATGACCTGAGCTTTATTGTATACTTCTTTCCTGGATTGTTGTAATTGAATTGTCTGATCAATCCTCCTCTAGATGTCATTTGGCTCAACATCCAATTCCTGAATTATCTTCATAACTGGCACTCCCAAAGAGGATGGAAAAACATCATCCATCCCATAAATCAATTGGTATGGTGACATGCTGATTGATTTCTTTGTTGTGAGGCCATCAGCCCAAAGAGCATTTATTAACTTGTTGTGCCATGACCTTTTATTCTCTTCTAACAACCTTTTAATAATGTTGACCAGACTTTTATTTGAAGATTCAGCCAAACCATTATGCTGTGGGTAATAAGCAATTGAATGTCCCAAAGTAATATGATATTTATTGCAGAAGTCTTTCATTTTCTTGGATTTAAAAGTTGCAACATTATCTGTAATGAGCTTGTTGGGACAACCAAATCTAGAAAAGATATTGGTTTCCAAGAAATTGATAATAACAACATCAGTAGCCAATCTAGAAGGTGTGGCCTCAATTCATTTGTTGAAGTAATTAGCAACTGTGAGGATCCATTTATGTTGGGTAGAGGATGGTGGATGGATTTCTCCAATGAAATCCAATCCCCCTTGTTGGAAAGGGATTTCAATAGATATGGGTTTTAAAGGAAAAGGCAATAGTTTTCTTTTTCCCTCAAATATTTGGCATGTGTGGCAAGAAGTTACTTTCTTATGAACATAAGGGAAAAGGGTAGGCTAGTAAAAATCATCTCTAAGGATCTTGTTAGCTGTGGTTTTCCAGTATAGATGTCCACCGCAATCACCTTCATGGAATTCCTGTTGTTCTTTCTGCATCATCTTTCAATAGACACTTTAGTAAAATACCACTAGCAGCTTTCCATTATATAAAACATTATATATGATGCAAAATTTCACTACTTTTAACTTTAGAAATCTATCCTTTGTCTTAGTTAAACCAAGAGGACCATTTAAATTGAATAAAACAAAAAATGAGGTCTGCATACCAGGGTGAGGTCATAAAAGCCTCATCTAATTTTGGAGTCACCTATTCCTCTTGATCATCTAATGCAGCTACAAAGTTGATATCCAACGGATTAAAATTAGACTCATCCATAAATTTGGCTAACCCTTGTCCTTTTATAAGCTTGGTGGGCTTGATTTCTATGTCATACTCAAGAATGATGGCAATGCATTTGCCTCTTTTACCGTCTGGTCCATTTTGGGTTAAAATATCTTTTACCACAACATTTGGTACATAAGCAATTATGTGAGAATGGAGGATATACACTCTAAAATATTTGATTACTTTAAGTAATGCAAAGGCTTTATTTCCCATTATGTTATATTTTAATGCATCATCCCTTAAAGCCTTGCTGAAAAAAGCAATGGGTTGTTCAAATCCATCATTGCTTTTCTGTAAAATAATATCTACAACAATATGTTTAGAAGAAAATGAGGAGATTATTAAATCCTTAGTGAAATCTGGACTGATTAGGACTGGTGCTTTTGTCAATGCTTGTTTAACTTGGTCAAATGATTGCCTAGCCTCAACGTTCCATCTAATTTCTGAATCTCTTTTAAGCATATTCGTTATGTTTATGAGGAGTTTTGCAAGGTTGGGGATGAATCTCCTTAGGAAGTTTATTCTACCAATAAATTATTGAAGTTCCTTAATGTTTCTAGGATGGTTGGTTTTTAAAATAGCTTCAATTCTTTTGGGATCAATTTTAATACCTTCTTTAGAGATGATATGGCCAAGAAGTTTTCCCTCTTCAAGGCCAAAAAGTGTTTTCTTAGGATTTAGTAAAATTCCAAACCTTATACATTTCTCAAATACTCTTCTCAAATGTAACAAATGTTCTTCGTCATTTTTAGAATAAATAGTTATGTCATCTAGATAGATCACAATAAACATGGCAATTTCATCAGCAAAGTAAATATCTATTGCTCTTTGAAATGTGGCTCCAACATTCATTAAACCAAAATACATATTCACATACATGAAGGTACCCCATGGTGTAGTAAAGGTTGTTTTATCTTGATCATCAGGGTGAACTAAAACCTGAATATAGTCTGAGAAACTATCTAATAAAGAAATCCTAGAATATCCAACTACCTTCTATAGAATATGATCCATTTTCGATAAAGGGTAGTTGTCCTTTAGGGAAAATTTATTAAGGTTTGTAAAATATATGCATAATCTGATTTCACTTGTTTTCTTCCTAGTTGGAACTATATTGGAAACCCATTTAGAGTACCTAAGAGGGAATATGATTTTAGAGTCATACATTCTTTTAATTTCTTTCTCAATTATAGGCATCAAGACTAGATTTATTCTTCAAAGTTTTTGTTTAAATGGTTTATGATCCTCTTCAATTGGAACTTTATGTTATATGATCTTTGTATCATAAGTTTTTAGATCTTCCCTTGTTCCTTTGTGTCTTCCGGTCTCTTTATAACCTCTTCCTGTGCTTTATCTCCGGTGTATGTAGAATTTATTAAAATCGAGTGAGATTTATTCATATAACAATATTAAATCGAATGTCAGTTCAATTAACCCCTTTTATAGGCTTTATTCTAGTTACTAATTAATGAATTTCTACATTATAATTATAGACATATAGTACTATTAATATAGTCCCATATATATTTCATAGTATGTTTAGTTTAGGACTTATATATATTAATTTAAATATTCTAGTAAATTATTTAATTACTTATATTAGTATTATTAATTATACATATTATTATTTTTTACACATAATATTAATAACTAATTTATATATAGTACATTATTATAAATTAATAAATATAATTTTTTGACCTAATTTAACCTTTTCTATAAAATTATTTCGTATAACCTCATCCTAGTAATTTAATTTAGGATTGGTTTAAATATATTAATAAATTAATTATTTATATCTTCAATATTATTAATTATATATATTATTATTAACTTGTATATAAGACATTAATATTAATAAT
>APFE030917811.1:0-13370 GCA_000404065.3 Pinus taeda
GACATCTCTCTTGTTTATTATAGATACATGCATGAAAGTAAATATTTACATAGTTAAAAATTTACAAAAACATTAAAAAATATTTACATCATAAAAGTGTCAATCTCTCTCTCTCTCTGTCTCTATATATATATCAAATCCAGTGTTTCACATCAGAAAATTCCCAAAACTTGGATGTTTTAAGTGCAAAATAGCTCTATTAAGGCTTTTTATAACACCTGTTGGCTAACCCATGCTATTGCTAAGAGTCTACTACTCATTAAATCTAAAAAAGACTCTAGCTAACCTCATAAGAGGAACTAGAAATCACTCAAGCAAATGGACAGTGTGTTGCTGCATATGGGAAGGGATCTCCCTCATGGGAAGAGGAGGAACACTCATGCTCAGGCCTTTGAATTTCCTTAAAACCTTTCATAGACTCTTCGCATCATCTCAATCTTAGGAAGCCGCCACACCCGCACCAGCTCCAGGTAGTTGGTCCCCCCGCCTTGCTTAGCGAGGCATACCTGCAAGTCGCACTGGTGCCACATATTCGTCAATCAAGCGCTTCATATTAGCACTTGCTCATCTATAAAATCAAAAACATTACATAAACATTAAAAAGTTAAAAAATACTTTAAGTACTCTAAGAAATCTTCTTACCTTGAGGCCCCTAATGACTACCAGGTTGCAGCATCAAATCTCGATCTCCTATAAAGTCCATGCCTTCATAAGCATAGTCATCAATCATCATAATTTGGCCATTAAGCCACTCAAAGAAGTCATATTCAAATAAATGTCGGATTAAACCCCCCTCTAGTAGGAGGATCTAGCTAAGCCCATCACTGTTGCCTTGGTTCTCTAGGATCAGCCTGACCCAAGCTCATTTGTGGCCTCATCATGGGAACTCTCTCAAGAAAAAGGACACGATGAGAGTACCATACACAAATTTCATTTGGGTATGAGTCTTACAGGCTATCAACTCTTCCTTTAGCTGGCGAAGAACTCCCTCACACTAGTTGTATATTTGAGGTTGTAAGTAGTCAATAGAAAGTAATAGTTGAGCGTTCGTCACTACATGAGCAATCTTGGACCCCACCAAGCACATGATCATCCACAAAATGGCCCTCATGGGCCTTATCCTGATCTGCTCAATGGGGACCATGATGCTCACTAAACCACTGCCACGTCTGCAGTGAGTTTAGACCAACTCGAACATGGTTCGTGGATCTGTCCTATCTTCGATCAAGTTCACTGGTGCACCGCTACACGAAAAACATGTCAGAAAGTATATATCATCTCTATTGATCAACAACTCTTGATCCCCGATCCAGAACACCCCTTGGTGTTCATCCCACCGTTGGATTATCTAACTCAGAAGTTCTTCCTGACCCTTCATCAGGTCAAGCCTTGCATACTTCATAAAGCCACATCTTCACAAAGAAAGTATGCATGTTGGATCATTTAGCATATGTAGTTCCTCACTGTCATGATCTCTTTCTCTCCATAGGCTCATGATGATGGCCCCAAAACTACACAAAATCACCCAAAAATTAGTCAAAATGATGGAGAAATGACAAATAAATCATATGTTAGGGTTTGAAAGTGTTCCCATGCTACCTAACACCCCTCCTTAGGGCCAACAGGTCATGCTAACGCAGACCCGCAGGTCGTGAAGGGCGTTTAACGCTCCTTTAGACCTAGAAGGGAGTGTTAGTGCATACCATTGACTAGGTGTGGTGAAGTAAAATTATGAGTGCGGACACAAATGATTCCTCTAGCCCGATAATGGGTCTAGCCACAACCGATACATTCTATGGAAGATTTCCTTAGGTTAGAACCAATTAAGAGGGATACCTCTTAGTATGCTTATCCCGTTTGGTGATTACCTTGCTTTCTTGCTCCACCTATCTCTCGTTTCCGTCTTCAAACACCTGAAACAAGTAAACAACAACAAAAAACAATCGTGATAATAGAAAAATTATAATTCAACCTATTTAACAAGTTAGGAAACATTAAGCCATGAACATGTAAGATTACACATCATGTAGGAAATCAATTGATAGTTGCATATATATTGAATCAAGAAGAGATTACAACCATTGTCTTGATGTCGTCGTTCTCCTTCGATAAAACCAGGTTCCCACACACTTCCATTAGCATTCCATGATGGCTTCAACAATGATAGTTTTGAGGCTCTTCCATTTAGGCTTCACACTAAACCAAATTCACACTTCTCCCTCACACAACTAGAGAGATACAACTATGAATAGCTTGTTGTTTACTCCAAACTTAATTAGCACCAGCACACCAATATTAACACTACAACACTAGCTTGTGCTTGGGAAAAGGGACGTTTATATAGCATGAATGGATGGGAGATGGTTCCTCTTCTCATGGGATAAGGTCTTATCTTTTGAGGTAGTTCCATCCTTATAGGGGAAAGGAGCCCAAATTGACATCCTTGACCCCATCTGGCTAAACCATTTACCAGACATCTGTTACAAAGCTTCTAGAGCTAGAAGCCTCGGCTCCTTATTTAAAAAACTTTACATAAGAGGACTAGCACAACTGGAACAAGCTCAGCCACTTTGGTCTGTGCTAGAGCCAATGTTAATTCATGCATATCAGCGCGAGAAGGACAAGGGTCATTAGCACCGGCCTTGTAAACTGGGAAAAATAGAATATTTGGGTGAAATGGTGCAAAAGGGAATTGTTCTACTCATGAAGAGGGACACAATGCGAATTTATTCATGAAGGGAAAGCATGTAGGGTTCACTATAGAGGTCCTCTAGGATCAAGGAATCGAGAGTATAGGGACAATGACAAAATGCTATATAACAGATGCCCCCAAAAGCGTGAAGGCCGAACTAGAGTGAGGGATGAAATGCTTTCCACTGTGCAAAAAAGGTAAAGTGCATTATCCAATTCTTGAGGAAAAATAGGTCAAAATATTTACAAAACCTAATATTTCATGAAAAATTGAATAAAAGGGAGGAAAAGTAAATATTTTTTACCATTTAGTATTTTACCTTGATGTGAAAGACTTTTTACTCACTTTTGCCTTAATTGTTATACAACAAATTATGGGTGATCCGAGAGGTCATTCGTCGATCCGCTAGTTATAGGTAAGATCCAAAGCCCTAAGCTTCACTTTCATACCATGTATTCCTATTTTTAACCATTTTTAAGATTTTTGAGGGAGGATTTGTCAAAAAAAATTCACCCTTGGTCGACAAGACTTCCGGGTAGAGAATTGTGTCGGCCGAGGGTAATTAAAATGGCCTATTGCAACGTCAGCACAATTATTTTTAAAACAAGTGTGTTGGGGCCGTGAATAGGGAAAAAACTAATTTCCCCTCAAAACCACCATTGGAATTTGAAAATTATGGGTCAAAAATGATTATTGACTTAAATCCATGGTCTTTGCAAGAAAGAATTCTTGAAAATGGTAGGCTGGAAAGAATGTGAGCACAAGGATGCGGACACTGAGGCACTGAATGATCCAAATGGCTTGAACTCTTTAAGGCATTGTGGGCTCCTTAAATTCTTTCTCACACCAAGGATGTCAGACTAACCTGAGTTTCTTCAGTACCTGATTAGTCTCTGGGACATAAATCAGGAAATAATCATCATTGGTGACCAAGAGCTAGAGTTAGAAACTTCAGACGTATATCTCATCACAGGACTGTCCCAGAGAGGGGAACTAGTCAACTTATATGAGCCACGACCAATTTGGGAAAGCATATCCATGTTTCTTGCCAAACATTGCCCTGAAGCCCTCAAATCCAAGAGTAGAAAGATTGATATTGCCATCGTTTGAAATCTAACACTGAAAGCGCTACTGTTGACCATCAATAGAGTGGTGGGGTCCCAGGCAATGCATGAGACTAACAAGTCAAAATTCCTATATGCCATCGAATTCACAGCACCGACGATCTTCAATTGGGTGGAAGCCATGAAGATCAACATAAAACGCCAATTGGCCAAAGCTAAGGTAGGGAATCTGAAACAATTTTGCTTCGAATCTGTACTAGTGACCTTTTTCTTGGAACGGTTTTCACTATTCCAGTACCAATTGACTGAAGTAGATCCTCCAGTGCCACGTGACCCACGGATGGCCCTCTAGAGTCATTTGACACCCAAGATCACTGATGGCCAACACATGTCATACAAGCCTACCTTATTTTCATGGCTACCACGACAAAAGATTGTCGTGGAGGATTGTCCATACAATGGCACTAACTTCTGTGGAGGTCCAGACATGCCGCTGCTAGATGGGGAGGATTTTGACGATGAAGGAAAAAAATCAAATTTTTTAATTTTGTGACTTTTTAATTGTTTTTGATATATATGTGATTATAAAATTTCACTTTGTTAATTCAGATTTTGGACCAGAGCATCCTACTGTGACATCCCCAACAGCTAGGCACGTCGCCTCCCAATTTGATGTTATCGCTCCTTATCAGGAGGGGAGTGAAAATGAGGAGGAGATTGTGAGGAACATTGAGGGGTTAACTCATGGTATCCCAGAGTATGCTTGGATGCGAGACATTCCTTGCCAGTACCAGAGACACACAGTGGGAGTATCATATCAAATTCACTGATTGTTGTCTCGTGTTGAACGAGCCATGTCATGCTACCACGATCACCACACTAATTAGTTACTAGGTCCAGCATTTACATTTTTGAGGCCTACGTGCCACAGATGTATGAGGCCTATGAGCTGCCGATGTTATTTTAGACAAGCATATTATTTTTTTTGGGTTTTAATGTATCAAACATTATCACCATATATATATGTATATGCTATATTTTCTTTCTTACTATGGTACAAATGATTTGTTTTATCTTTTCGCATGTTTCACAAATGTCATTCTAACACATAATTAGCTAATGCATATGTCAATGTATTCATGCTTCTAGGAATATGATGATATGTAATGTAATCAAAATGCCTTTCCAGTAGACGAACGCGGAGATACATTCTCATTATTTGAGGGTTTCTGACGAAATATTTCCCGTTGAGTTGAAGGATGACAAGCTCTGAATCTAGGTTGACAACTAACTCTCGAATGTCAAGAGAAATGGCTTCTGACAATAGTTCGATGACCGCACTGTATTTAGAAAACTTGATAGTTGTGCAACCTAAACAAATACCTTGAAGATCAATCAAATCACCGTGAGAGTCATAAATAGCCCACGCTACGGAGGATAGGTTCTGGGTACTACGACAAGCACCATCAACAAATCTTATGTGGAGAGTCACAAACATCTTCAAAGCAAGGAAAACATAGTAAACAGGAAAGTTGTTTGAAAACTCACACACCAAACCACACTACACAAAAATGAATGGCACACTAATGTACACAAGTAACCATGCAAGATGACCTAAGTATAGTACTTCTTGAGAGAGTCCATGCTGGGACTTTGGTAATTGATCAACATAGATGAACACCGAAGTTTTACCATTGTCATAACAAGTAAGCGTTGACTTGGAAAACTAACAGAGTAGAACTCATATAAGGCATTTCCCCCATGACCCCTAGGCGAGGGAGGGTTACAAATCGGATGACAACCACATTGCAATAATGGGAAATGGGGAAAGACTCGAGGAGGGGGAACAATCCTAAATCCATGAAGGGATAAAGGTTCCCTCTGTTGAAAGAGCTTAAAATGGCAGGCAAAATTGACATGTCAATAGATATATGAGAAGATAACTCTTCGAGACTGGTGGACATGACCACCAGGTGAGGTAGGAACGAGGAATGATGATGAGTATCGGTCAAGGTGGTTCCTCAAGAGAAATTACTTCCATGATACTTTCATTAGTAAATGTCTCATGTAAGGGGGCAAGAGATTCCAAAGTTCTAAGCCATGGGGATTGAGAATACATATCAAGAGAGGTCTTCAAAACAGAAGAATCAGAGGATATAGAACATGAGGCCAAAAAAATTTCCACATAATTAATTTCGTCAGTACTAAGTGGCATAACCTTGCCCCAGGTATCAACACAAGCTGGTGAAGGTATGACACAAGGGTCAGATTTGATTGAGACCATGTTGACAGAGGCAACATGAGGAGGTGTGAGCGAAAAAAATCCCATTAAGGAAGAATATTTAAAAAGACCTACCGCCACACTCTCATAGGGAGAACCATTGTGATTGACGTATAGAACATTGCCATCTGAGGAGCAAGAGGCAAAGAAGGACAGATGGTCAATAGTGACAATATTCCTTTGGTGGGGAAAGGAAATCACGCAGAATAGGGAGGAGGCTACAACATGCATAGCATGGGTCTAGCTCCGGCAAAGTAGAAGATTATAATTGATATTGGAATCAACAAGAACTACCTCGTCTTGTATTGTCTTTACCTCTAAAGTAATGGAAAGGTTAGGTAAGACATCAAAGGGTCACGAATCGCGTTGATCGAAAGCTTCCAAAGTGTTCAGGGATTCGTTCAAAGCTGGAGAACCAATGGCCTTCCAGAATGCAATTGACATGATGCGGGTGGAAGCACCTTCATCGATGACAGTCCTGTGGATAGTCTTCTCATTGACGATTACCTAAATGAGAAAGGAAATCTGATGAGGTAGGCACGGAACATGGTTCTCTAGATCAAAACATATCAAATTGGAATTGGTGGGACAATACCCTCGATAGTTGAAAACAAATATTTTTGCTGTGATGTGAAGCTTTGGAGCACCTCGAGAGCTGACATACTTGACGACACTTGAGCCAAGTCCTCAACAATATTATAGTGCTGAGCAGCTCGAGCGTTGGGATTGTATGAGGATTTCCTTAGCACACCTCGACAGGGTGGCCAAATAGCAGAATCAGGGCTAGGGAAACTGATATGAAGAGGGCCAGAACTCATAGCAGAAGAAGAAAGGGTGGCTTCTTTCTCTTTCCTGGCTATCAGAGCAGGAGTTCAGTGATCTTTTGATCTAGTAGCCACATTAATAGGCATGCTCATCATGAACACTTGAGATCCTAAGGAAGCAAAGGATTGAGGTTGGTCTACCATTTGGTTCTACTGAGACTAAAATGGCTCTTTTAGGATAGCTTGGGTCCCTTTGAGAAAAATAATAACTTCAAATCGTTGAGGAAAATCCTTGGTGTAGTGATCCTCCTCACAAGTGAGGCAGTGATACTTAGGTTTCCATTGTGAAGACTCACCAACAAACAATTTAGGAGGACCCTGTTTTGGGGCATTGGCTTTACCCTTGCCTTTTCCTTTCTTCTTACCTTTCGAGGATTTTTCTGTTGCAGTAATTTACACAACGTGGACCTCTAAAGTTTTACCAGGACTAGGTGGATTTTGAGAAGAACTATTGGAAACAATGTTTGAGATCGAATTATATTTGGAAGAATATTTAACAGGATTTTGGGACACTAAACCAATGACTCCATCAACAGGGGTTGTAGCCTGTGACTTCGATGTCATGGGACAAATTATGGCCGTGAAGCATCCGGTAATAACTCATACAAAGTGCTAGAATGAGAGTAAACTAGATCTAAGTATTGGGCATGGGAAATGGCTTGTGCTTCGGTAACACACCCACCCATACCTATATTACAAGCAATCGGGGCCACTAATGACTTAGTGAACCATTTAGTGAGAAAATGATCAAAAATCTTTAATTTGATTAGGCAATGTCTACATCCCCATTCATGGATGTGATCAGAGATGTGTGTTGCAGTATCTTGCTTAAGCGATGTGAGCAAATAGGTGTCAGTTTCATAGTGAATCAGTAGTTGGAAATGCGTGAGGAAACCCATGGCTAAATAGTTAAATTCATGGTAAGTAATTCAAGGAAGCTTGATGTACCATTTGGTTGTAGCACCTGTGGGGGTTCATTGGAAAAGACAAAGATGAATGGAATCGTCAACATAAGAATTCGAAGATCACCAGAGGTGATATGTCATCACATGGGCTTGAGGATCTTCTTTTTCTTTCCCATCAAATTTTGGACAATTTCTCAGGATCTTGGGTGGAATTGGAGGCGAGTATGGTGAATGAAGAATTGGATCATCTATAAGGCAAGACACATATGGAAACTCTAGTGTGGCCAAGAAATAAAATTGAGTATTAAAAGGCATTGGAGGTCAGTAAGCAGGTCCAACCAGAGGAGCCCATCCCTGCTGGTAAGAATTTTGGCCCCATAGTGGGGGATTTTGGCCATATGGCATTTGATTCTGCCCCCATTGTGGGTTACCTTGACCATAGGGAGGACTTTGACCTTGAATGCCTTGGATTTGTCTATTCATAGGTTATTTATAAGCAACATACGGGTTAAGAGGTTATTGAGACTATTGACCTTGGGCATATGGGTATTGTACTTGTTGTCCCTGAACATACAGGTGGTGAACCTGATTCCCCTAAACAAGAGGATTTTGAACCTGGTCCCCTTGGGCATAAGGATTATACACTTGTTGCCCTTGGACATAGGGATTTTGTAGCTACTGCCCTTTACCAAAAGGATTCTATACCTATTGACCTAGGACATTAGGGTTTTGTACCTGTTGATATGTATATAAGGGTTTCTGCTGCCCGGGTTAGTTTTGTTGTTGCAAGGGTTGGCCTTGCGATTGCAAAACTTTTCACTAGGGCTACAGAGGTTGGCCTTGCCAGGACATGGATTGAGAGGTTAATGGAGTGTAGTGGCCAATCTAGGGTGCTATATTAGACTAGATTTATTATCAACCAGGGTAAGTAAACTTCGAGGCACGTGTCTAAAGTCTATAGACATAAAGGATTCCTAACTAAGTGTTTATTATGATAAGCTACAGTACTCCTTTATAGAAGGTTAAGATATGTTTCCTCTCACCTTAACACTCAGATCACGTAATTTATCTAACTTTCCTAAAGGTACAATGTATTGCTAGACTAAGATTTTAATCCTCTTACAAGGATGCTATGCACAAAAGCTCTGTCTAGTTAACATTTAAGCATTCATGAAAAATCAAAAGCACACTGAATTTTAAATGGATGAAAACATAGTCTATGGAGATGCTTTAAAATATAACGATGGGTCAAATATCTTACAAGATATGGCTCAATGATATAACGATAAAATCTTCAAGCTATCACCATAAATATCATTTGTGAGAATTTCTAATCAAATCGACAAAATCATAACCATGGAAATAACACTAAACACTATGCACACTATTCAAATTCAAAAACTGCTAAGGAAATGAAATTAAAAGTATACCAATCCACGCAAGGCCCATCCATGCTTCAATGACACACTGAAGTAAACTCAAGCAACGAGAGTATTAATGCATAAACACTATTAGATTAACACGGTCACTGTAATTGAGTTCTGAAGATTGCAATCACATACAAGAGTTCTGTTCTCAAACAATACACAGAGATAATAATCGTAACTGTTTTTGAAAAAAAATAATACACAGTCTTTATCTGCTTGTCCCTATTTGAATCGAATGTACATTCATTAAGCAGATTTTCTGCTTTTACAATGGAGTGATTTTTGGCCATTTCTAATCTAAACCGATTTCCAAAAACAAAACAAAACTAGT
This sequence comes from Pinus taeda, assembly GCA_000404065.3. NCBI lineage: Eukaryota > Viridiplantae > Streptophyta > Pinopsida > Pinales > Pinaceae > Pinus > Pinus taeda. The sequence continues at coordinate 9,525 of APFE030917811.1, forward strand.
TTGGGAAACAATGGCTTTTTACTGCCTTTGTAACCAAAAGGCTGGGGTTTGACCAGCGTTGACTGCATAACCAGTAGCTTTTGATTTGTTGTAGAATCAATTTTTCACCATGCATGTACATTCCAGGTCTCGTTCCTATCCATTGATTTGGCTTGCCTATCATGCCACGTGTCAAATGATAAACCATTTACACGATGTTATGACTTCCTGTAACCTTTTTGTTGAAAATTCCTAATTTCTAACATAAAAATTCATAAATTAACTTTAATGTAAACTAACAACTATAATGCTAGTAATTAATCAATTTCGATGGATATAAGGGGTCTATGGAGGAAAAATATAGACAAATGATGGTGTTTCTAGAAGAAAAAGATGGTAATGGAATGGTACCAACATCTCCCCCAAGCTCAATGACTTACCATGTCCTCATGCTAATCCTGATGCGTTGCCTCTATAGTCTGTTCTTGCCTATACCTCTGCTGCTTTTAGCAATGCATCTATGTACTTCTTAGCTTGGGCATCTTTTTGAATGTGGAGCTCATGTTTCAAACTCTTGTATTTCTCCTTGACGACTTTCTTTTGAGTATACCATTTGGTTGCCCACTTGCAAATGTCAGTTTGTTCAACCTTGAGCTCTTTGATTTGCTCCTTAAGCTTCTCGTTCTTCTGCTGGGTTTTCTTACTCTGAGTTTTCAACATCTCGTTCTCCCTCTTGATGACTTTCTCCAGCATGTTAGCCTCCATCCGTTCTTCTTTTAACTTTTGAATTTGTTTTTCCAGCCTCCTTTGTTTCTTGATTGCAGGTGGTGACTCTTTTCCTTGCCTATTGTTGCTCTCAACCTCCATTTCGGCTTTTGGTCTAGGCTGTGAGTGAGCACTACTCTCGATGTCCATCGATGAATGTGCATTTGATTCTGGTTGATCTTCTTGTGGCTGGGTCTTTTGTGCTCTCCTGGATCTTCTTGTATATGTAGTGAAAATTTTATCTTGCTCCATTTTCTAGGCAACCTCTTGCCTCATCTTTCTCGTCCTCACACTACTTCTAGGTGGAGGGACATTGCTTGATTTGTGCACAGGGATCTCTTCATCAATGTCAAGCATAAATCCCGAGTGCTCTTGCTGTTCTTGCTCATCCTCTCCATCTTTGATTTTATTGGCAACCAGAAATTCCTTCCATGTGTTTCCCTTTTTCTGCACTTGAAATTCAATGAGAATTTTAATTAACCCAAAATGATACAAGCTTTTGTCCTCATTAACCTTTTGCTTTTGGATAGTTTTTGACATCTTGGTCAAGCCCTGCAAGAGGAAATATGGTAAACTAATGGTGCACTTCCCTTTTAAATGTAACAAGAGTTTGACGAGGTATAAATGGATTATGTTGTAACGACCCTCACATGTAACAAATTTTTGAATGATATACACCATTTCATCCCATGGATGCATCAACCATCTCCTAGGGACACCCTTCTTCCAGTTAACAGATGAAACCCTCGACCTGGACATGAATTGGGTCCATGATTTTTCCTTGAATTGTTTTGGTTTGAAGTATTTTTCTCCTTCTGGGCTGATCCCCAAGGATTGTGCTATGGTGTCTTCTGAGATCTTAAATGAGAAATTTCCTATCAATGCTTTCTCCCCATTAAATGTAAAGGAAAACTATTTAGTTACTTCCTCATTGCTCCCATTAAACTTCTCCAAGAAGGGTAGCCATTGTTTTTATCCTAAAATTGCAATACGGTCATCATGGTACTCAAAACTATTAAATGTGTTTGGCCCTACTCTATTAGTCATTTTGATAGAGAAACTCCTCCTCTAACCCTCTTCGTTTATGCTTAATAATTTAACAAGGATCTTTTGGTTTGTTACCTTTGTTTTTCGCTCCACACAACCGACCTGGTAGCGCCCTCTATTCTTTGAGATCAGCTTCTTCAATGGCGTAGGTAGCGACCGGATGACTATCCTTGAATTATGGCAGAGGTGGAAACTTTTGACCCCAATTATTTTGCTTTCCTTTCGTAGCACTTGTTGTTATCGGCCTTTGTTTCTGAAATCACAACACTTGAATTGCTAGTATGGAATGCCCTTTTTACAACTAAGAATGAAATGGAATTTTAACAACCGACTTGACCCAATTTACTGTAATAATAACAGAGTGTATTCATATTTCAATGGCAAAGGAGTAACTGTATTGGGTTGTATGAGTACCATCATGAGAACGCCGTAAGCATGTATGGAGTACTGGAGTATAATAACGGATAGTTGTTTGCATGAGTCAACTTGGTCAAACGATCATGTTATAACTTGGACGATTCAAAAACAATGAATGAAATCATGTAACATTTGGCTTTCCAATAGTTCACCACCTGTCCCTTGCTCATTAGTACTTGGCCAAATAGGGAGATGTTGGACCGATAGTAAGGTTTGATGGCCGATGAGGAATTAATAACAAGGCTGGGAGGGTGGTATAATAGAGGATTTAAAAATCGTAGGAGGAATATGGGGATAGGCTAGAGTGTTGGGAAATGATAGGAATTAGGAATATGACAAGGGCGATGGATATATAGGTGTTTTCAAAATTGATCATAAGCAGTCATAGTCATCACATTTAACACTAAAATAATCTAAGAATTTAAATTTTAAAAATAAAAATTACAACAATACATTACACTTTTATTGGTTGATCAAGGGTTGAGTTGGCATGCATAGGTAGGACTGGGCTTTCTTGTTCAAATATGACTAATCTTTACTGTCCATAACAGGTCCCTCTGAGATGAATTTGGATACAACAGGTCCCTCTGAGATGAATTTGGATACAACAGGTCCCTCTGAGATCTGGAGAATATTTGTGTAGCTTCTTTGAAATCTAAAAAAGAACTATGTGTGTGCAGCTTCCTTGATCTTTGGTGTTTGATGGAGCCTCGGTGATAAGCAACCTTTGAATCTTTGTTGAAACTTTGTTGAAGCTTTATTGAAGTAGCTTGAGATAGCAGTCTATAACAGGTCCCTTTGATGTTTGTTGAACAGGTCCCTCTAATGTTGGTGCTGGTAACATGGTCTTCTGAACAGGTCCCACTGCATAGTGCTTACACAAGTCCCTCTAATTAGAACAAAGACAAAAACAACTACTTTATTGAAATACTGAAGTGCTGAAACAAACTCTTTGAGAATTTACAATGAGGAGATAAATTCTTTGAGAATTTACAATGAGGAGATGAGATAAGAAAAACAAAAATGTTGATGCTTCTCCCCCACTAAAGCTTTGACTTGTCCTCAAGTCATTATTGAATCGATGAATCAACAGGAAACAAAAAGAACAAGGAATTCTTACTGGCCAAAGAATTGGATTTCAAGTAAGAATTTTGGGTTAGAGTGTGCCAGAGTCTGGTTTTCACATCTAAACCATTATTATTATTTTTTTTAACTTTCTTTTTATTTTTTTGTTTGTTTGTTTGTTTTTTTGTTTGCTTGCTTTTTTTTTAATTTCTAAATTGAAATGAAATGAGCTAAGGTAGAGATACTACAACTGAAGGCTACAATATCTCAACCTCCCTTTGCTAAGATATAGTTTGAAGAAAATCCTCCTTGGTGATGGGCTTATGATAGAGTTTCAATCTATGTCCATTGACAAGAAAGGGGTGACCTTCTCCATCAATGGTAATAAGCTTGACTGACCTATTCTCATAAACTTGAACTATTTCATATGGGCCCATCCAATGTGTGGTAAATTTGGCTTTATGATCTCTGAATTTAGAGTCAAAGAGTAAATCCCAGTCTCCTTCTTTGAAATATTTCTTTTTGATATGTGCATCATGCCACTGCTTCCTTTGTTTTTGCATTAGGAGTGTT